>BEHA01001107.1:534417-549618 GCA_002897215.1 Eschscholzia californica subsp. californica | reverse complement strand
TTCCTTTGCAATGGGGCTGCTATCAACTTGTATGCTTTAATGCAATAAACATTTTTACTTCCAAATTTGATAACTTAATAATGAAAATAAAACAAAAGAAGAAGAACCAATTGGAGAAGACCTTCATGTTCTATCTGTTTTAATTGTCAAATAAAATATGGTATATGAATAAGCTATTTAGTATGTAGTCATCAGTTATATAATTCGGTTTATATAATTCTAACTTGGATGCTAATGTTTTCAGCCTGGAGTCCACGTGAAGCACGCGAAGGAGGGAACAGAGAACTCAACATTCTGGTCTGCACTTGGAGGGAAGCAAAATGTTACCAGCAAAAGGGAAACACAAGTGACTATTCGAGATCCACATTTGTACACATTCTCTCTCAATAAAGGTTTGTTGTACTACAATGATTTTTTCCATGTGGATATCCTTGAATTATGTGGCAGTTCTTTTCCTTATTTACTGTTTTATTTTACTCTTTTTAACTTAAGTGATACACCTAGCTATTAAACCATCAATGAAGCTGATTGTGTCTTCTTTTTCGTGATTGTTTCTGAATGATTGATCCTGTTCGTGTGCTGGTCAACAGAAAAGCTTGAGGTACACTCTAAACTAGTGAAACTTTTTCCATCATATCGTTTTTACCACTGGAACAGTACGGTGTAACTGTTAACGACTTGAGCGAGTAGATGTTTTCAAACTTGTATTGAACAGTAGAGGCTCTTTATCGTTTTGTTTTTATCAAGAACCCTTGAATTTTTTCCTTTTTGTTTTTATCAAGAACCCTTGAATTTTTTTTCTTTACATTTTTTCTCCTGAGCAGGTATCAGAAGTATACAATTTCTCTCAGGATGATCTGTTAACTGAGGATATGTTGATACTCGACACACATGCTGAGATCTTTGTCTGGGTAGGTCAGTCTGTAGATCCCAAAGAGAAGCAAATGGCATTTGAAATTGGTCAGGTATATTCTTGAACATCTACTTGCTATCTTTTTCCTCTTTGAGCTGTTACTATAATCCATCTATGTATTGGAGTGTGTATCTCATAACTGAAGGAAATTCACAGAAGTACATAGAGTTAGCATCAGCACTTGAAGGCTTGTCTCCTAATGTACCACTGTACAAGGTCATGGAAGGGCACGAACCATGCTTCTTTACGTCATACTTTTCGTGGGATTCTGCAAAAGCCACAGTATGTCCTGAGACAACTAATCTTTCTCTTTCCTCTTTTATCTTAAAGTATTTCTTTCTATACTATTTTTCGTTTTGCTACATATGTGCGAAATGTTTGTGGCGAAATACTACACAAACTAATTTTATGTAAGTATGGTTTCGCTACATATGTGTGAAGAAATCATGACACATCACTTGTTTGTGCCATTGTCATGATTTCTCATTTGTGGCCCATTAGTTTCTTTCCTGGCATGCAGTTTGTATTTTGTGAAGAAGTGATAATAGAAGGTATTTAGGCAGTGTTTTTTCTAAGTCAGATCTGAAATCTGAGTCAAGGTCTGAAACGACCTAAGTCGGATTTTATATTTTGTCTGACATGTCTGGATAGTTAGTTTGGGTTGATTTTGGATTCGTTTCAGTCGGACGACTCAGATACAAACAATTAGAAAATGCACGAACACCACCTTGGTCTACTAAAGCTGTCTCAAGAACTTCAGTATATCTCCAGTATACTTGCAATCGTGCATCATAGCTGAGCTTCTCCAGTGCCACTTATGCACATTTCACTATTCCCTCATCCCTCCGTTAGTTTATTACACACCTTAATAAAAGCTCTCGAAAAAGTCAAATATGAGGGAGGTTCCCATGCACGAAATTCCTCCAAAATTAACTCCGAAAGCAATTTAAAACTTCAATGGAAAGATACTAGGGCCATATGACATGATTATTGAATTGAATAGCAATGAATAATCTCACTGGTTGTTTTTGTCTCTTCAATTATTCAACAAGGCTTACTATTTGAATCCAAATCGAGCCGTTTTAGACTACGCAAAGTTCAATGCTTTGCGATATTCAACTGCAAATTGAATGTCGTCTTTTGTTCTGCCTAATTTACAACTGCTTCTCCTATCATTTACTTGCATTTTGTCTTAACATTTCTGGTTCTCCCATTTGAAGAGCTCTGTTTCAATGTAACGATAGGTTCATGGGAACTCGTTTGAAAAGAAGGTCTGGTTGGTCTTGGGGGCATCACATGCTTCAGAGGTAAATGCTTACTTTCCTACTATCCAAGTTTAAAATCTCTCTTGGAAGTTTAAACAAACTGCTTTTTTTCTATATCAGTTATTGACTAAATTTTAACTTAAAAAACTAAGATGTGTCAACTAGGCATTCAGAAACATGATTGGTGTCGACTTACATGGGCCCTTAATTATCCAACAGAAGCATGTTAACATTGATTAACCTTCGAATAACAAATCTCCATGAAACTCTGTGTTCATTTTATTTTCAACTGATTTTTTTTTGCATATGTGATACATTCATAAATGTGATGATGGTTGCCGGAACAAGTTCTTTGCTTTGGTTTTACTATTACCCCATTATCAGTAGAGCTTGACTCTGTTTACTGCTTTATTGCAGAGCCATGGTAGGTCTAGTGGTTCAGACCAGGGAGGACCAACTCAAAGGGCATCAGCTCTTGCTGCCTTAAACTCTGCTTTTCAACCATCAAGTCGCAGTAGAAGTCCCGTATCAAGGCCTTCTCCGTCAGGCCAGGGGTCACAAAGGGCAGCTGCTGTAGCTGCTCTCTCAAACGTCCTCACTGCTGAAAAGAAAAAAAGTTCACCGGATGCATCTCCTTCCAAAAGTAGAGGTCGTAGCTCTGATGTGAGCGTTTCTGGTACGAAAAGTCTAAACATTCACTTACCTTTTTCTCTTTTGACACCAAAAAAACAGACACGCAACATCTTTTGGTCTGTAGTACCTGACTTTGTCTGACTGAACGTTTCCAAACAAAAAATTAGCTTCTGCTTGGTATCTGGAGAATTTGTCAAAATATTAACGTCAAATTTATGCTCAGGTGGTGTTTATTTGAGACGTAAACGTACCACACTAACCCAAGCTTTTTGTTGGCCCACATGAATATTTCTGAATACACTATTGATATTTTTCCGAAGTCATGAGTGCTAACAAGTAACAACAAATTAGTTAATTTGGTAAAACTTAAAACCAGTGTTTGAAAGATATCATTTTTGCTCCTGAAGACGGTCTGCTTCAAAAAAATGAACAGCTGCCTTGAGGTGTACGCCTCGATGCGCAAAAGGCGTACGCTAAGTTTCTTAGAAGAAAAAACTGATCCCACATGTATATAGAAAGAACATAATATAGTATTTGTCAATACAATAAGATCAAGTCTTAAGGGTTTGACAAACAAAAGAAAAATCAATTTAGATACTTATTATGTTTGCTTAGACTTAATCAATGCTTGTATCTTTTGTTTCGTCTTTAGATGCGTACGCCTCGAGGCGAGAATAGACCCAATTGCCTGAGGCGTACGCATCTGCTGCATTTTAAAACATGGTCAAAACAAACACTACCAACGCATGGATAGAATGTGAGTACTTGCCAAATTCCCTGATACCATGTGCTCTAACTTCATTTTCATAACAACAAAATGTCAAAAGGAAACATTTGAGAAGAAATTTAGAATTTAATGGATGTTAACAAGAGATTTGCTTAATTAGAGGTTTTTTCTCCGGATCTAAATACCTCTAGATGTCTCAAATCTAAGTACTAGGAATCAGTCTGTATACAGGAAACTCTTAAACTTGGAGTCTAAGACATACAAATGATCTTCTATGTGAAGCCTTATGAAGGGATAAACCAATTGATTTCGGACAGTATCTTTTATAGTTTAATGCCTAATATCAAGATACGAGAGAAGTACTTCAACCATTTGGTTTATGAAAACCACTTCCACCCTAAAAAAGGAGAAGGGCAAAGACATTTTATTCGATTTCATTAGTTTTTACAGATCTTTTATTTTCAAAAGGTAGATTGAAGGTTTCCCTTTTTCCTTCTGGGGAGGAGGTATTACTTCTGCTTATATTTATGGTCATCCAAAATAACAAAGATCTCTACAACTTCTTACCAATTGCAGATTCGTTGAAGAGTGAAAATACTCCTGAGCCAGATGATTCCCAAGAGGTTGCGGAACCCAAGGAAACAGTAGAAGAAGTGGAACCCGTACCAGAAAGCATTGAAGAAGAAGCAGATGAAAAGGAGGAACTACAAGAAGATAAAAATGATAGTAAAATTGTTTTGAGTTACGACCAGTTGAATACCAAGTCAACTAACCCAGCTACTGGAATCGACTTTAAACAAAGAGAGGTTTGACTTTTACTATCTTAATATGTTTAAATCTAAAAAGTCGTCATTACCATAAAGACAACACATTTCTAAAAGGAGAGTTCTTTGTTGATCATTATTTTAACTATAAATCATTTAGTTTCTTACCATTTCCTTTGTTCAATTTATTAGACATACCTATCTGACGAGGAGTTCGAAAAAGTACTGGGCATGGCAAAAGAAGCATTCTATAAGCAGCCTAAGTGGAAACAAGACATGCAGAAAAAGAAAGTGGATCTCTTCTAAACTGTGTAATTCTCAACTCTCGTTTTTATTTATCATTCCCTGTTCACAACAGGTGTCATTTTTTTTGCTGGTTCTTTATGACCTGGTGCAGTCCTTGTGCCATATCTAGCATGTGATTTCTTCTGATGAAGAAATAGTTGCTTGTCGACCAACACCATCATTATTTTCTTTTTCTTTTCGGGATTGATTTGTGTAGATTTTCTGTAATGTCTGTTGGACAAGCGGGGGAGTGATCCAATGCCCTCATTAGACATCAAAAATTGCAGATCGTCATATTCTTTTATTTTTATAGACCAAGTTGGTTTCAGTTTGGAACACCCTCGTGAATGAGAGAGGACAGGAGAGGTTTTGTGTCTGTTCGTTTGTATTCTGCATTGCTTTGTCGAACTCTTCAATTTTTTCTATCGCGGTTCTTTTACCAAATGAGTGTATATGTCTTCCATTGTACTCCTTGAATCATAAGAAAGATTTGTTAGTATTTTTTTTCATCTCACAACTCTATGTATTGAAACCCTTTGGGTGTATTTTTAAGTTTTAAACGTTTTGAATTTTCTTATGTTGTATTAAATGATATTGGAACATATATGTGAGGGAATTGAATTTCATTCTTCTTGTGTTAACTTGAAACACTTTATATATTCTTTGACCAAAAACCCTAAGCGGACAGACGACAGTGCGCGATTGTACACTTACACCACTCATATGAGAGGCAGGGTTGGAGGGTTGTTGCAAGCTGGGCTCAGTTCAACCTGTCGATCCTTCCGTCATATGAGGAGGGCACATGTAGAATCAGAAACTTTTAATCCGAGCACAATTCAGTTTATGAAGAAAAGAGAAAGTAATTAACAGCCAGTTTAAACACCTAATGATTGCTCTCGGTGTTGGAGGAAGGTGCTTGCTTGTAGAAGCAAGGCTCTGGACCTCATTTGGCATATCCTAGGGGATGAAAAGAACACACTGTTTTGGGTGGGTTCTTGGCATCCGGTACCCTTTATAAAATTCTATGAAGATTGATTCCTATATAGGCGTCGTATGGGTTTGGACACAAAGGTCTTTGCTTTCATTCAGGATTCGCACGGGAAAGTGTCCTGTGATGTACAAGATGAATTGCAGGAAGTCTTTGCTAAGCTACCTGAGACCCTTTAAACCCGGGAAACGATGAGGGCAATGTGTGGAGAGTGATTTCTGAAGGGGAGTACTCTGAGACACTTGTGAAGCTATCAGACCAAGAACGCATGAAGTATACCAGTATTTCCATACGTTCAGCATAAAAACTCATTTTCGAGGATTTTGAATTAAGCATGTGTTCGTTCTTTTGGTCTAAATGGGGTGTACAGAAAGAAACTAAAGGGGGTGGTAGTGGTTTAGGATATTGAGGGACATTGTCATGCCCCCAAATGTCTGTGTTATTGGTTGGGGACATTTCAAAATGTCCTCAATTATCCACTTTATTCGTTTGAGACATTTTAAATGTTCCAAAATGTCTATGTTATTCGTTTGAGACAAGAAATTAATCAAATTATGGACATTTCAAGATAAATTGGTTTCAAAGATATTTGAAGACATTTTAGTGTAAATTTGAAGAGCTTTTGGAGATATAATGTTTCTGAAAATATGGAAGACGCTTGAGGACACTTCTTAACATTTCAGAAAGGAAGATAATAAAAATAATTATTATTATCAAATTATATTAATAATATAGTAATATAATAATATAACAATATTAATTATTATATTATATTAATGTTTTATTGTATTATTATTATATTCTTATTATTATATTACTATATTATTGTATTAATTATATTATATTAGTATTATATTATTATTATTAAACTAATAAATATTCACCAATTGTCCATCAATTTTCACTGTTGTCTACGAAAGTAAAAAAAATTATAATTTTGAAATATTAATAGAAATTTGTTCTTTCATATGATAAGCCAATAATGTATATTTACCAAATGTCCATCAATGTTCACATATATCTACGGATGTATACGAAAGTCGAAATATATAGTTTTGAAATATTAATTAAAATAGTTTATTTCACATGATAAAACAATAATAATGTTAAAATAATAAATATCAATCAAATGCCCATTACTGTCCAAAGATATTCACGGATTTCCACAAAAATCGAGAAATATTTTTTGAAATATTAATGAAATTTTTTATTCCATATGAGAAGATAATAATAATATTAAAATAATAAATATCAACCAAATGTCCATCGATACCTATAGATATTCACGGATGTCCACAATAGTGTCGAAAAATATATTTTTGAAATATTAGTATTATATGTATTTCATACGATTAGACAATACTGATAATATTAAAATAATAGATGTTTATCAATGTCAACAGATATCCACTAATGTCTACAGAAGTCGAAAACTATATTTTTGCAATATTAGTACAAATATATTATTTCATATGATTAAACAATAATGATATATTAAAATAATAAATGTCCACCAATTGTCCTTCAATGATGAGATAATAATAATAATAATATCTACTACACATTTTGTCTTTGGATCCAATATTTGAAATGTCTCCAGGACATTTTGTGTATGGACCAAATGTCTTGAAATATCTTCAAAACATTTTATTTACAAATTCAATGTCTATAAAGACATATTGTCTAGGAATAAATGTCTCAAAATATCTTGAAATGTTTACGAGACATTTTGTCCATAAATATCTCACAATGTCCCCAACTACTACCACCCCCCTAAAAGATAAAGAATAATAAGAAACTAAAAGATAAGGAATAATATAAGAACAACAATCTCAAATGGAAAATTTCCTTCTCATTTGGTCTGGTTATTGTTTATTATGAATTAATTGAGATGCTAAGAGCAAAACCAGCGTTGAGGGGGCTGGGACTCCTAATTCGAATTTGGGAGCCCCAGCCCCCCGCCAGCGCCTCCCAATTTAAATTTGGGAGCCACAACCCCCAGCCAGTGCCTCCCAACTCGGGAGCCCCGGAGCTGGGCTCCCGGTGGGGCTGGGAAGCCCATGCTTCCGGGCTCCCAACCCCAAAATGTAACCGTTGGGAGACCCACCACATTTAACCCTTTTTCTATTAAATCTACAAAATTTTTTTTAAATGTAACTTTTATTAAATGTATTTTTGTAAAAAATAACACTTCATTGATTAAAAACCAAATAAATAATAACTCCCTCACAAACACATAATCGAAATACAGAAAAATAAGTAAAATAACGATAATAGTTCGGTTAGTCGTTGCGATCTTTAGTAGTCCACAAGTGCTCTACAAGATCTACCCTTAATTGTTATGAAAATCTTTGTTTTTAACTCGGCCAAGACGATCAAACATTTCTTCGACAACATTTGGTCCAACACGCACTTCTTCTGGAATACTTCCATCAAAATCATTAGTTGCATTTGGTCCTTCATTTTCGATTATCATGTTATGCAATATAATACATGCCTTCAGGATATAACCTAGTGTTTCTACATCCCAAATACGTGTCGGTTCTCGGATAATAGCAAAACGAGCTTGCAATAAACCAAAGGCTCGTTCAACATCTTTTCTTACCGATTTTGGACGTCTCGTAAAATATTGTTCTTGCACAGATAACGGAATTTTGTATGCTTTTAACAATACAACCCCATTGCGGATATATCCCATCAGCGAGATAATAACCCATATCATGATGATTACCATTAATCTCAAAATTAACAGTTGGAGCCCTACCTGTGGCAATTGCATCGAACAACGAAGAACGCTCCAACACATTGATGTCATTCAATGATCCAGGCAACCCAAAAAATGCATGCCAAATCCATAGATCCGACGATGCAACAACTTCTTGTATGATTGTTGGACTATGGCAATGGCCAGTATACTGTCCGTGCCATGAGGTCGAACAATTTTTCCACTCCTAATGCATACAATCTATACTCCCGAGCATTCCAGGAAATCCTTGTTTTTCACCAAGTGCTAAAAGCCTACAAATATCAGATTCATTAAGAGACCTCGAGTAATGAGGGTCAAACACATTGACGATCGTGAATACAAATTCTCGTAGTGAATCGATTGTAGTTGTCTTTCCAAGTCGAAGGTATTCGTCAATTGCATCTGCTGGTGTCCCATAAGCAAGCATTCTCATAGCCGCAGTTATCTTTTGATGCGGCGATAAACCCATTCTGCCGAAGGCGTCTGGCGCTTGTACAACATAGGGATTATGGGCAACCACCATATTGAGGATATGAAGAAATAAATCACGACGGATGCGATATCGTTTCGAAATGTAACAGCATCATAAAGTGGATTCTCCACGAAATAGTCACGCATCAGTCGTTCGTGACCATCTCTTCTGTTACGATTTATCGTTCGACGACCCGGAACAGAACCAACATAACAGGTACGTGGTCGTTGTTCCCTATCCTGTAACTCTGCTAGATACATTTCATATAAAATTTCATCATCTTACATATCTTGTAACTCTTGTTGAATGACCATATTTGCTAACTCATAAGTAAGATCTATTGAAGGGAGAGAGAAGATGTAAAGAATGTAGAAAGAAGATGTAGAGAATGTAGAAAGAAGATGTAGAAAACTTAATGGATGAGTGGTTGTATTTATGGATGACCAAAAAGTAAAAAAAAAAACTGAATTTCAAACTCCCCCCAAAATTTTAAAATTTGAGATTTAAACTCCCCAAGATTTTCGTAAAATTTGAAATTCAAATTCCTTCCAAAATAATGGTAAAATTTGAAATTCAAAATTTTAACTTTTTAGAGCCCACAATTTCATGGTTGAAAACTTAAAAACAAATCCCACAGATGTACACCACACATACACATATTTTGAATTTGGGAGTCCCTGTTGGGAGTCCGAAATTAGAATTCAGAAAAGTCCCGGAACTCCCAAAATTCAGAGACTCCCAAAATTGAGAGCCCGAGTCCCACACTGGTTTTGCTCTAACGAAGAAAAGACATGAGCATGGCTTGTGAGTTGTGACTAGTGATTAGTTATATAATCAAGATTCTCTCTTTATGGATTAGAATAATAAAATGGCTGATTTTCAATCTTACAAAGGGTCCAAATTGCAGTTGAAAATGGACAATTGATCTACTTCTGTGTTGGGTCCACTCTGTATGCTACTTTTACAAGCATTAATATATATATATTTCTTCTAAATGTTGGTATAATTTTAGAAGAATATATTATTTTATATGAATAGGTCATACGTGTGGTAGTGAAATAAATAACGGTTCATAACATAAAATCTCTTGGTACTCGTATTCGGATAAAAATGTCAAGCATGAAAGATCCACACGACGAGCCGACATCCAAACTAAACCTTTTGTTACCGTGAACAATGTTGAGAAAAGCTAACAATTTTGACATGTTAAGTTAACTATTCAACTTGTCCCGGCACGGATGTTGAATTCCGACACAGTTGTTGAATTCTTCTTTAGAGTTTGTGAATTCTATTTACTTCTAAACAATGAAGATTCAACTTCATGTTCTATCAATTCATATGTTTTATATAAAGGTGTTGTCAGTTTTCTATCGTTTGAAATTAAAATCTGAACAATCTATGTGTAATTTACATGTGTATAAAAGGTTTTACATGTGTTTACTTTTATGATAAATCCAAATTTGAAAAAAATATTCTTTACCAAATCAAAACTTGTTTTATAAACTGAAAATACATACATTTGATATAAATACTTGTTTCAAATATTAAGATAAAAACAAAAACAAAAATGAATCACTATTACAAAAAAAAAAAAAAAATTAATTTATATTTCAGATCGAGATTAAAAGAAGGGAACAAACGGCACCTTAGTAGGATAAAATATTAAATTCTTATGTATTACTGAATCAGGAATAACTAAAAGCACCAAAAAAGATGTCAGTCGAGATTCTTAAGACTATTGAAAATAGATTTTTTGTTAGTATTTCTATGTACTTAAAAAAACCTTTTTATATGAAATCTCTCTTTAAAAAATATGTTACAAAATTTTTATTTTATAAAATCTTCATTTATAAAGTATATTTTATAAAACATTCATTTATAAAGTATTTATTTTATTAAATTTTCATTTTCATAAAATATTACTAATACATATTTTAATTTATCTCATCTTAATTTATTATTTTGTAAATATTACTAATGAATATTTTAATTTGTCTCGTATTAATTTATTATATTGTAAATATTACTAATGAATATTTTAATTTGTCTCGTCTTAATTTATTATTTTATAAAACTTCATTTATAAAGTCTTTATTTTATAAAATACTACTAATAAATATTTTAATTTATTATTTCATAAAATATTACTAACAAATATTTTAACTTATTATTTTATAAAATATTATTTTTATAAACCTAAAAAATATTTTAATTTATCTCATCTTAATTTATTATTCTGTAAAATATTTATTTATAAAGTCTTTGTTTTATAAATATTACTAACAAAAATTTAAATTAAATTTATCTATTCTAATTAGTTCAACGGATTCAATACTTTGGGACGGCATTGACATTTAGGTATCAACATTTAGGTATAAAATTTTATTACCCAAGATAAACATCCCCTTCTTCGTCAAAAAAAAAAAAGATAAACATCCCCCTAGCCAACTATGATTGGTGTAATGGAAGACCTTAGTCCACCTACAATATGTGATATATTAATTTGCAAGTTAGAAGAGGAGTTTTCATGAAATCTTACTAATATAAATAATAAATTAGTAATCCTTGAAAATATTAAATTATATAAATAATAAATTAAATTGGAATAAATTTATAACTTTATAAAAAAAAACTTATAAAATAAAGATTTTCTAATATGATTTTTTTTAAAAGAGATTTTATATAAAATGTTTTTTTTAAATAAATATTATAAAGTTACCAACCAAAAAACTATCTTTAAAAGTCCTAAGAAACTCGATTGACATATTTTTAAAACTTTTAACCAGAAGAACTACACGATTGTGGACTGGCTATCTATAGTTAAAGTCGAAACTTTCGTCCTGTCTATCAACAATGAGACCAAGGGAATGTCCATGAGTTCAATTATTTCGTAGTTACAGACTTTGAAACTACCTGTGATAGAGCTGAGACTTTTGGTTCAAGAGAAATCATAGATTTCGCATCTGTTCTTGTGAATTGTTGGTCTAGGCAACTAGAAACGTCTTTTCAGCTTTACGTCAAACCTATATATTACCAACAACTCACTGATTACTGCAAGAGACTCACTCACGTACAACTATTTTAGGTACAACTAGCAAAGTTTATCACCTTTATTCTGTTTCTACACTAATCATATTCAAACTTATGATCGTGTATGTGATAGTCCCACATCGCTCATGAGAGTGTCTTCGGAGCCTGGGCTATAGATGTATGTTCAAGCTTGGTAAATACCGAGGTCTTTTAGAGGGTTTGTGAAGCCTTCGTCAAGAATAAAATCCTGTATTTGTGTGAGGTGGTTAAAACGGAGACATTATCGACAACTGCTTGTTTAAATATATAAAGTAGTTCTAATGATATAACATATCTGTTCTTGTTCCAGTTGATAGTGGTGTTCCTTTAAAAGATGCCTTAGACTGACATATAATCTTTCAACAAAAAAAAAAAAGACATATAATCCTAATGACCACGAAAATTTATAAAGTAGGATCGGAATGTCGTACATCTTTCAACTAAATTTTAATGGGAGAACTATTCTCAAATTACACGATCTAGTCTGAGCCCTTGGTTTGGGTTTGATGAAACTGGTCAATCTGAAACCTCTCGGACTGATCCGAGTCGGAGACCAACCCGAGAATATGGTTCCCAGGAGTATTTTTAATGGTGGTTTTGGATCAAGGATTTGGAATCAAGGTTATTTATCTCTACCTCATCAAATATCAAGGTTGGTTTAGAACCAATTAAAATTCTTCTTATAATGGTTTTACCCTCTTTCTCTCTCTAAAACAAGATTTTTTATCTCTAATTCTTCATTGTAGATCGATAATGATGGGTTCGAAATCAACTTAACGTGATAATGATGATAGGAAGAAGAAGAAGAGACGAAGAAGAAAAAAAACATCAGGTTTGGGTGCCTTGAGGGCTGCCTACTCAATCAAAGTAAACTGCTAAACTTAGGTCAGATGGAGGTGATATCAAAATGTAAAGCAATGTCTCAAGTTAGATGGAGTTTAGTTGTGTGGAGTTGTCAGGTACGGAGTTGTTGTGTTGGTGTGTCTGCTACCTTTTTATTTAGGTTTGTTTGTCTTTCCTAAAATATCTACCTACCTGATTTTTCCAAAGATGTTTTTTTTGTTGAGAGGGGATTTTTCCAAAGATTTGCTCCTACTTACATTCTCTGCAAGATATGACAACCTTAATTTGATCCGTGAAATGCCCCAAGTTTTAATACAACCTTTTTGCTCCACCCATTCATACATGTGGCCCTTACTTATTGGTGCTAGGAACAAAACACATCCAACACTCAAGGCTGGATTTTAGCCTGTGAGGGATATCAATACTGGCATTGCCTGCCCACATAAATCCAGAACATCTATCATTCAAATTGCCTCCACTCAACACACATCATCTTCTCATTACTTTTAGGCCCCTGTTATGGGAAAAAAAAAAAAATTTGTTCCCGCAAGCAAATTCTTAGATTATAACAAAATCTTCGACTTGTTGAATGACTTAGATAAAAAGAAAAAGACAGTGCAGATCATAATCAAATTTTGAAAAACTTTGTGCAGTCGTGAAAGTGAGTTAGCAAATCAAGGATTTTATAAAAAACATTCCCAAATTTTAAGCGAGTTGGGGCATTTTGTCAAGTTTTTTAAGTGAAAATGAGGGTTATTCGTTCCGAATTTTTGTTGGAGCTTTATAGTTTAGCGTTATTGATTTTGATATTTTTTTCAAGAACTTCGAAGTTTCGTGTTAGTATTTGGTTCAAAACATTATTTAAGAACTTCGAAGTTTTAGCATTATCGGTCTGAAACTTTTTTTAAGAACTTCAAATTTTAGTGTTAACTCAAAATTGGACCTAGGAACTTTTTTAGACAAATTTAATCACAATTCAGAAATTTTCTTGTTTCCCAGAGCGGGTGACCTCACTTTTATTTTCAAGTTTGAGAAGAAATACAAATTCCTTTTATACTTATCGCAGACTTTTACACCTGCTTTAATATTACTACCATATTCCAAAAGAAATTGAACAGAAATCTTTCTCTCTCTATCCCCCTCTCTCTCTCTTTATCGCTCTATATCTCGTTCTCTCTCACTATATCTCGTTCTCTCTCCCATTGTATCTTAGTTTCTCCGATCACCCAACTCTAATACACGGTTTCACTCTCATTCTCCCTAAACTCTTTATATTTCTCGCAGTTTCAGAATTCGTGGTTGGTCGGCCCACGAAAAGTTTGTGGTCGGTCGACCACGAAACGTTTCGTGGTCGACCGATCCACAAAACCCTCGAGGAGGGTTAGGCGAAACCTTAACCGAGGAGGGTTAGGCGAAACCTTAACCGAAGTTTTGTTCCGACGAAGGAAAAATACAGATTTTAGGCGTAAGCCCGTCTGTGGTGGGACTTCCTGTAAAGAAATTTTGTGACATCATCCTAAAATTTTGTCCTCACAATGATATCTTTCGTCCCCAAATTCTCAAGTGACATATCACATAACTGCATAAGTATCAATGATGCACTTCAAATGGAAAACCGGTTTTGACTTGGTTCAGCACTTCTGCTCACCTACCGTCTTTGTAGTAGTACTACACTACTACTTACTTTCTCTCTAGGCCACCTATTCTTTCTTCTTTCTAGAGAGAGAAAGAGAAAGAGAGAGAGAGAGAGTTGTTAGTTGTGGTGGTAGTGGAGGAGTGAAGGGAGCGAGAAACAAAGGCTACTACTCCATAGCTACTACTTACTAGTACCAGAGAGACTGTCAAAACACACAGATTCAAACCCGATGGCGATCGCTTTCACTCCATCCACACGCTCTTCTCTCACTATCCCTCCTCAATTCAATCTCAACCGCTCATCCCTCCATTCTCCTTCCCCCTTTCGCCGTCTCTCCCTCACCTCCTCCGCTTCTTTCTTCAACCTCAAATCTCCCCAAAAGACTCATTTAAATCCCATCATCGTTGCTTTCTCCATCGGTAGTGGTGGTGGTTCCAATGGTGGTGATGGTTCCAACGGTGGCAGCGGCGGTGGTTCCAATGGTGGTTCAAATGGTGGTGGTGGAAATGGAGGAGATGAAGATGCTCATGATAAGAACAAGGCCGAAGCTATTCTAGCACTGGCTGAGACTGGAAGATCATTGGATAGTATACCATCTGATCTTGCATCTGCGATCACAGATGGAAGAATACCTGCATCGATTGTACATCGATACCTGAACTTGGAGAAATCTGCAGTATTTAGATGGTTACTTCAATTTGGGGGTTTTAAGGAACGATTGTTGGCTGACGATCTCTTCTTAGCCAAAGTTGGAATGGAATGTGGAGTTGGAATCTTTACCAAGGTTTTCTTTTTCTCCTTTTCTTATTGATTTGAATCGTTTAGATTTCTACCCATTTCTCTGATTCATACTTCTCTTT
>BEHA01001107.1:511428-522123 GCA_002897215.1 Eschscholzia californica subsp. californica | reverse complement strand
TTGAATTTTATTTGTCGCTTAGAGTTTTCACTGAATGTTTCAGTGAAACCATTTAATTGCTTAATAGCGTTAAACCTATTTTCTAGGAATATCTTTCTAGTTTTTGAAGTTTCACAGAAGATAAAAAGGTGATTAGCAATTCCTCAAAGAGAGCTGGACTTTGACTCAAAATGCCTCTACACAGATGGAGAGTAATGGTCCTTTAAATCATCTGGAGTTCTTTTACCCTTCAGCTTAATAAGAAGCAGGAACCTTGATCTGAAGTAATTTCACAACCAATTATCACATCAGAGAACAAATAGTACAATTTAATTGCTTTTAGGACTATCTTTAGCAAGAACTATGTAACCTTGAGATCAGAAATTCAAGACGTGAAAACTCTTGGAAATTGAACCCGACTTAGAAACACTGAAACTGTAAAAGAATCTTCTTTCCAATTAAAACTATGCATGAAGTACTGGCTGCCACAGATGAGAGATGCCATGGAATAACGCATTAATTATGTTCTACGACTGCGAAGAACAGCAAAAGAGCTAATCACTACAGAGCAATGCAATAATCTTACTTCTCAAAGCCTCTGAAAACTCAATTAGATGATCGTCTACCCCCTTGACAACTGATTGTCGGAGGTACTCCTGCACTAGCTTATCCTCAAACCCAGAGTGTGATCCCACGGATCCATTATCTGGATGGGAGCTCATGACAGTTGGAATATCCTGCCAACAGAAAGCTTGCTTATTAGGATACATGTAAAAGATAAGACAACTGGTATATCCTTATATGAGTAAATAGTAATCCAATTTCAATACACTTCATTTACAGTTCACATACCAAATTAAAGCTCCAGATATTCACTATCAAACAATAATTAATAAATTGAGATGATCTTATGGATAATCCAGTTGTAATGTAGAAGTGCAGTTGAATAAAAAACTTCAAATTACAGTTCCCATTATATTTTTACCTGCCCAAAACCAACCTAAATAGCATAAAGACGAAAGCCGTACATCTCCTTTGCCCAACCTAATCATAAGAGAACCACCATTTCGGTGCTTCAACGTGTACGAACTACGAGACGGAAGCTTGATAAGATATGCAAGCCAGCATACTAATTGAATGCCAAGTAGGCATTATGTAAACTCTAATCGAGACGTTATTAACTTCAGTTTAAAGGATAATAGAGCTCAGTTTCTCCTTGAACAATACAGTATGAGATCTCTCTCCTCTTAAATTCATTACTATTATACCTTATCAATGGAAATGTAGAAGCTGGTTACTCTTCTATATTCTAAACAACCCTCAAAATTTTTTACTAATTCACGTATCGATACTAGCAACTATACGAATTCCCGACTATGCAAAAGAAATAAAAATCTAGAGCTCAATGATAAAAAATCAGCTGCAAATCAAAACTATAACATCCCACAAATAAAAATCCTGAAAATCTAAGTCAACTCCCAAAGTAGTTGTTTGATTAGACAAAAATTAGGGAAAATAACATACTTGTATGCATACATTACCCAAAGTAAATGAAGCAACCCCAAATTCATCAAGATTGTTTATATCCAAACTTTATGAATTTATTCAATTTACCCAAACCCCAATTTTGCGATTTATTGTGGCTAAGTAAGAAATTAACAAAAACCCAAAATCTAAATAACAACTGTGAATTAGGAATTAAACTAAACTTACGATCAAAACAATGCAGAAAGAGAAAAATCAAACACCAAAAAAAAACTTAAAAATTGAATTCTCCCACCTAACAAACATGAACTGAAGATTTCATTGAACTGGAATTTCAAGTTGTAGTGAATTGAAATTAGAAATGTTGGCATGGGAAATCAAATTAATCATGACATTCAAAAAGTAATTGAGTCAATAAATTGTAAGCAGAGAAGAAAATTAAACTGATCAAGAATTCTAGAGAGAGAGAGAAGAGAGATGGGATTACTTGAGAGTTGTGGTGTCCATGAGACATGGGGAAGAAGAAAAAAAGAGATCAGAAATCCTCTTTGAGAAGACCGAAATTGTATCCAGCAAACAAGGAGAGAGAGAGAGATAGAATAAAATGGTCTGGTGGTATCTGGTTGGGACTTTGGAGTTGAAATATATACGTAGAGAGAGAGAGAGAGAGAAATGGGGATTTGGTGGGGGTTAGAAAGTCAACTCCACTGATGGTTGGAAGGATCGACCTTCTTGCTCTCTCATTCATTCTATATCTCAACTCCCATCCTCCTCCTACTCCTCAAGGACCTCAACCCAAACACTTCATCACTTCTCACCAACACTACTCACACCAAAACATATATGTTCTATGTGGCATTTTGTGGAACCTCTCGTGGTAGACTTACCAAATTATTTTAGGGTTTAGTTTTGCATTGTTTGAGATTATAAAAAAATCTTGAAATTGAATACATCGTTTTCCGACATTTGTTAAGGTTTTTTTTCGACAATAAGCGCATAGTTACATTGATGTTGTTCAGATCTGCACATTTAGTGTTTTTTTTACTTTGTTAATCGGTCTTGAAGACACATTCTTTGTTGTTCTGTGGACTTACTTATTCTCATCACAAATATGAACTAGTTTTTAACTGTAAATATGATGAAGTTGTCAACTATTAATAAGCGATGTTTATATTTAATATGCAAAATGGGGTTCTCTCTTTTCCTTATGGTTCTCTTGAAGTTTATTTGTTTATATTTTTAATTTCTGAGTTGTTTTGCGATGAACTAATGAACGTAACAATTCTTTGTTTGTAAATTTCACGGGAAGTACTATTTTAATTAACATACAAATTAGAGGATTTTTTTTTACATAGGATTAGACTCTATAGATAAGGTTTAAGCAAAAATTTCCGTATTGACTGAAAAACCAAGACCACTTGTCCATTACTTGACTCGGTTGCTCAATCTAAGGTTAGTTATTTTCTGACAAAAAAGAATCTCTAGTAAAAGAACTGATAAAACTTGAAAAATATATGATTATTCGTGAAAGATTTATTTGATAAGTTTTACACGATTTTCTACTAAAAAACGATATCACACCTATACGAACAATATTTTCCGTTCGCAAATTCCTCTTTTGTCTTACAAATCTATTTCAGCATTTATAACGAATCTTCATCAGTTACGAAACAATGCTTCAACCATTTTACGACACAATATACTTCCATAAACAACGATCTTTATATTTTTTTCTTAGCCAAATTTTTGATTCAAAAGACTTTATTTTATCTCATTGTCTCAATTAAAAATATGAGAAAAAAAAAAGAAAAAAGGGTTAATTCCATTTTGGCCCCCTAAAGATGACCAACTCACCAAATTGATCCCTTAAAGATGACCAACTTCCAACTTAGCCCCTTTTTTTCTCATTTTTCCGTCATTTCCTCCAGTATGTGTTAGTGATCTGGCTTTTCATGCCTAAAATACCCCTACCCGATCTCTTTGCCAACCACACTATTTGGGATTCCCCAAAACTCATTATGACATGTCAAATCAACCCTTACTTTTTTTCAATTTTCAACTTTTATTTTTTTCAACAATGCGGGTATTATTCATTGTTCTTCATCATCTCAATGTTGGTATTAATTTACTTTTAAGATCTCAACTCTCTCTCTCTAACCCACCAGTCCATGTCATCCCACACTAAATCCATCAATAATTTGTTATTCCATTAAAGCTCAAATTTAGTTCTTTTTTTTCTTCAACAAATTAATCAAAGCTTCAGACTGCAAGTCAAAACTCAAAAGGAGAGGTGAAGAGATCTGATGGAGACTAGATCAAAGCTTAGAATAAACTTAATAGAATAGATCTCTTCAATTTCTCATTTCTGATCAGTGGGTTTGATAGCAAGATCTCTGCATTTTCATTTTTGTATGCTTTCAAATCAAATATGAGATTGAAGAATTTCAAGGTTTTTTCTCTGATTGTAATCTCACTTATTCATTCAAATCCACTGGTGAAAAATCTCCAACGATTTCGAGTAGAAATGATTCAGGATTAGGAGGCTTGATTAGAAAATAAAAGTAAGATTATTACTAGTTCCGACGGTTGTATAAGTAGGAAGAAGCTATAAGACTCACACCGCCGCTTCGAAGATCAAAGTGTCACCACCTCCGACGAGAAATAGTTCAACCCTTCATGATCTTTACCGCCTTGCTCCATTTGATCTAGTTACGGTACTTGATGTTAGTGGAAGTATGACGACATAAAAACTTCAAATGCTAGAATGAGTGATTTGTTAGTAATTTCGTCTTTTGGATCTCTTGATCGTCTTAGGAACGAGGAGAGTGAAAGAAGATATATGAGAGAGGATACACAGAGAGGCCACTAAAATTGACGACAAACCAAAATTAACAACAAAAAAAACAAAATAATAGCCAAATGCAAGATGTGAAGTACTACTCCAAAGTTTTTGGTGGTTTGAATGGAAGTTTTGGAGTTTTAATGAAAGTGGTTGAAGTGAAGAAGGATAAATGTTTGATAGGAATTTAAAAGTTGATGTGAAGGGAGAGAGAGGAAAAAAAGTTCAAAATTGAAAAAAAATAAATTGATTTGACATATTATAATGAGTATCAGGACTCCAAATATATCGGGTTGACAAGAAGATACGGGCAGGGGTATTTATGGTAAGAAAATGCCACCTCACTAACGTCTCACAGACAAAAGGACGGAAAAATATAAAAGGAGGCCAAATTAGAAGCTGGTCATCTTTAGGGGGCCATTTTGGCGAGTTGGTCATCTTTAAGGGGCCAAAATGGAATTAACCCAAGAAAATAAAGAAAAAAAAAATAACAAAAGAAAAAAAAAAAGGAAAAGACGAAGAGAGAAACAAGAGCAAAAACGTTAGGTGGAACAGAAGGGGGGGGAATCAATAGAAAAGACCAATATTGTATGGTCTGAAACCAGAACTGAAAGAAAGAGAGGATTAGAGATAATGGCCGCGCGGATAGGATTCGCCGTCGGAGGACCACCACCTCCTCTTACTTCTTCACCTCATTTCCGACGACCGGCCATGCCTTCTTCTTCTCACCACCATCATCTCTCTTCCTCTTTTCTTCTTCTCCCACCTTCTCTAAACAAAAACATTTACTTCACTCGAACTCAACCTTCTCCCGTTCTTCGACTCCATCACCGATTCCGCACTCATCACCGATTCCTCACTCATCACCGATTCCTCACTCTTACAGCTTCTTCTTTTGCTGTTACTTCAGAGGAATCGCCTCGAATCTCTTCAGGTACTCACTCTGAACTATTCGTTTTTATTTTCCCAAAATTTTGGATTGAATTGAAGTATGAAGTTACTTTTTTTTAAGGTTATTTGAACACAAGAACTAATTGAAGTTATTAGAAAGGTTAGAATTTGAATTGATTATGTTTGTATTATGATTGTTGCAGAAGAATCATCATATAAAGGAGTAGAGAATTTGGTAATAATAGGTTCAGGTCCAGCAGGATATACTGCTGCTATTTATGCAGCTCGTGCCAATTTGAAACCTATTGTATTTGAAGGTTATCAAATTGGTGGTGTTCCTGGTGGTCAATTAATGACTACTACTGAAGTTGAGAATTTTCCTGGCTTTCCTGATGGAATTACTGGTCCTGATTTGATGGATAGGTAAACTGAACTCTATTACTTTGATTTTCATTCATGTTCTTCGATTATCATTGCGTTTATAAGTTTAGAAGTAGCAAATTATTGAGTTGAGTTCTTCTTTTTGTGAATAATTAGGATGCGTCGGCAAGCAGAACGTTGGGGAGCTCAGCTTTTCCAAGAAGATGTGGAATTTATTGATGTGACGACTAGTCCTTTTACGATAAGGAGTAGCGACCGTGAGGTAAAATTGTGATCCATATTAGACACTGTATTTGTTTTTGTGATTATGAATTTAGTTTCTCATTAGGTTTGTACTTGGGGTTTATGTGCATGGACAAGGGAATAGGGACGACAACGCAAAATCTTAAGAAAGTAGAACACGGGTTTTACATGTATACATAGTATATATGTATATATGCAGATTGGCCACATGAGATATCACGTGGGCAAGTGTTTCGTTGCGTTGGACATGAGAAACAAGTGCCTCCCAAGCGTTTGTGGCGAGCACGCGTTGCACAAACTTACTAACTAAGTTGTAGTGTTCTTACACCTAGGTTTGTCATTTTTAGTCTTTGAAGCAGAAAATGACTTGGTAAACATTATTATAATGAGATAATCCAAGATTTCTCAGCA
Source organism: Eschscholzia californica subsp. californica (assembly GCA_002897215.1). Taxonomy (NCBI): domain Eukaryota; kingdom Viridiplantae; phylum Streptophyta; class Magnoliopsida; order Ranunculales; family Papaveraceae; genus Eschscholzia; species Eschscholzia californica. The sequence continues at coordinate 515,894 of BEHA01001107.1, read as the reverse complement.
AATCCTCTTCCAAAAAACTGTACCTTTTTGCAAATTCTAGCTGGTGGTAAATAAACAGATGTGAGGATGTACACTTATGCTTTCATATTCTTTAGAGTTCGCTATAGTTGATGGCATGTTGGACAGTTTCTCATGCCGAATAATTTTGATATATTATGTATCTAGAAAGTCATTTTAACTTCACTAATGGTGATTAGGAATATATGAGCAGAAAAGGATTATGAACTTCGGAAACAAGAATTACAGGATCCTGGCAAATCCCTGCTATGTTCAGCAATCGTTAAAAGAATCCTGTGATTCTTGAAATTTCAATCCTTAGTGTTGTTGTGTACCCGGATTATGCTTTGGCATTCATAGAATGTAATTTTATAGCAACTCTTTTTTTTTTTTTACTTCCAATGAGTTGTGTACTCAGAATCACAGATTGGTTTAAATTGCCAGGTTAAGAGCCACAGTGTGATTGTGGCCACAGGCGCTACTGCAAGAAGGCTTAGTTTACCTCGTGAAGACGAGTTTTGGAGTAGGGGAATTAGTGCTTGTGCTATATGTGATGGAGCATCACCATTATTTAAAGGTCAAGTTCTTGCTGTTGTTGGGGGAGGCGATACAGCTACGGAGGAAGCATTGTATCTAACAAAATATGCTCGGCATGTACATTTACTTGTACGCAAAGACCAACTACGTGCATCCAAAGCAATGCAAGATAGGTCAGTTCTGATGCATCCCTTTAACTTCTTTTCTAGTGAACTTGTTCATGTGAATCATTAAGTCCATCCAACTTTCAAAATTTTGAATCAACAAAGCGAATACATGAAAGACATTGATTCCTTCCAGAACTATTCAGACAAACTGTTCACCAATACGAAAATAACAAAACTAAAAACAAAGAGATAAAACTTCCAAAAATGTTGAGGATTGTAATTTTACTTTGTATTCTTGTGTAAGAGAAGTAGCAAAAAAACATTTTTCCGTTGTTCATGTTGTGTCTATTGGCTATTGCAATTCTGTGTTTCAATTTTCACCTTGTCTCTGTAGTAGTTAGTAAACTTGCATTGACTGACTGCTAGGCTGAATTAATCTACCTTCGCAACATTATAAAGTGGTTTGTAATCCATGAAGTATTTGCTGAAAAGGAAAATTTGAATGGTAATCTCCGAACATAGGAAGGATATTGGATATTAATTTCTTTTGCATCTTTCTTTGGAAAAAGAATTTTCTCTATGTTATGAACCTTTATTAACTACTACAATGTTTTGATAACTAATTAACTATAATGGTTTACGAATGCTAATAAACAAGTAAATTTTTTATTAAAGTAATGAGTTTAATTAAAATACTAATGGGGATTTGTATGGTAAACTTTCAACTCCCTGAATGTTTGTTTAACAGGTTGATTATGGCGAATGTTTCAGAGTTATCAACAATCCCAATGTTACCTTGCACTTCAATACAGAGACAGTGGATGTCGTGAGCAATACCAAAGGGCAGATGTCTGGTGTGTTGATCAGAAAGCTTGATACTGGGGAGGAATCCGTACTTGATGTCAAGGGCTTATTTTATGGCATAGGTCATAGTCCGAACAGTGGGTTGTTGTCAGGCCAAATTGACCTTGATAGTTCAGGCTATGTGCTGGTCAAGGAGGGCACTGCAGAAACTTCTGTTGCAGGTGTATTTGCAGCTGGAGATGTACAGGTAAAAGTTACCAAAATTTATCTCTTTTCATACTTCCATTGTGCTTTTGGAGTTTTACTAATGTAGGCTTATGGTCCTTCTAAACTTCATGCCCTTATCAATTTCCTTGTATCTGCTAATAAACTGCATAGATTGAGCCATAGAGGTATTAAAATAAACTTCATGAATATTTACGAAGAGAGGTAATGAAAATAAATTGAGGGATGTAATAGGCACAAAGAAGCTTCTTAAACCCTTGAACATTTCTATATGTTCTACATCAGTAAGTTAAGTGTATCCCCGTGGATTATAAAGCAGGCACCTAGATCTTAATTATGGTATGACTGTCATTTCTACTTCAACGAATTGTTTAAACAGAAAGTAGATGACATAAATGTGCATGTTTACATATATCTAACTGTTGGAACTTAAAATATTTAATTATATGATCAAGATCTATCACGTAGATATATCCTATAAAACAAAATACTATTGTAGGTGTGACATGCGTATGTCAATATGATAATACGTTAAATGATTTATATTTCATTTTTCTTGTATGTAGGATCATGAATGGAGACAAGCCATCACTGCAGCTGGCTCTGGATGTGTTGCCGCTTTATCTGTTGAGAGATATCTTGCGAGCAATAATCTCCTTATCGAGTTTCATCAAGTAATTAGCATCTTCCACATTCTACATACAAAAACAATCTATGGTTCTCTACTACTAAGTAGTTGATTACTTGATATCGGATATTTTTTTGCATATTGGCTAGGGGGATATGTAGTGAATAGAAACTTAGAATTTCTAGAGTTAGTTTCGTGATGCTCTGGTATTGCCTCCTAGGTGCCCGATTGCGTAAGTTGTATTAGTCCTCACAAATTTGGGAGAAGACTGAATTTGTGGCCTTATCTTAACCACAAATACTTTTTTGTCAAATTCATTTAAGCTTATTGTGAGAATAGGCTCACATGGTAAAACGTTCTCTAGTTACCAAGAATATAATGTTACTCTAGAATAGGCCCACATGATAAAATGTTACTCTAGTAACCACAAATACTTTTTTGTCAAATTCATTTAAGCTTACTATGAGAATAGGCCCACATGGTAAAATGTTACTCTAGTAACCAAGAATATAATGTCTAGATCCTCTCCACTCATTGCCAATTGGTTTTGAGTCGGATGACCACAAATTTAACATGGTATCAGAGCTAAGTCCACACATGATCGGTTCAAAAACCACACGTGATCCACGTCGCCCAACGAAAGAGACACGCGTTAGGCTAAAGGAACGACACACATTAGGGGGTGTGTAAGATTAGTCCCACATGGGAAAAGGTTACTCGAGTAACCAAGAATATATTGTCTAGGTCCTCTCCACTCATTGCCAATTGGTTTTGAGCTGGATGACCACAAATTTAACTTACTCCTGAATACTTTAGAAGATAGTACTTGAGTAGAAACCATCAATCATAAACTCCAGGGTTGAATTTTGACTACAACTCACGCCATAGAAGTAGAACTTCTTTTTTTATATTTGGATGACCAATGTGAAGTAGCTAATTGGAGTTCGGTAGTTAATTTTGTAAGTTGACTGTAACTCATAACATAGTTGCAAGCTTTCATTTAAACAACTTGGTGTCTAAAAAGTAAAAACTTACAATGACACAACTAGTAATTTCTTATCACAGTTGTTAGGAAGTAATCTCATTCCTTTCTCATCCACGAGTTCTTTGTGAACAGCCCAAAACTGAAGAGGTTAAGAAGGAACCTTCTACCAGGGATGTCCAAGAGGGATTTGATATCACAATTACGAAACACAGGGGCCAGGTATGCTATGTTCAGTTTCTTAGATGTTATTCTATACCTTCCTCGATCATTTACTTGTCCTCCCCAATATCATTATCTCTCTTATCTTTAATTTAAGTTCGTTTTTGTTTTGTTGCAGTACGCTTTACGGAAGTTGTACCATGAAAGTCCAAGGCTCATATGTGTTCTATATACATCACCAACATGTGGTCCTTGTAGGACTTTGAAGCCGATCTTAAGCAAGGTATTGTCATATAATAATCAATTTAAGAAAATATCATGTATACCAAGAGAATAAGAAAACTGCCTTTTAGGTATGTGTGTAACATGTATGTAGGTATATTTGCCTTTCATAACATCTGATAATGTGGACCGCCACAGTATAACGCGCTCCAAATTATGACTCGAATGGATAATTTATTTGATTATATCTAACCAAAAATATTTTTGTCAAAAGTAATCTACCCTGTAGAATTGGTTTTTGTTATTGTATTTTGCATCATGACCAGTATATGATGAGAAATTTGGAAGCACTTTCACATATGAAGAGCCAAAGATAGAACTAAATTTTTGGAATCATAGAGTCAAATACACATAATAGGAGTACCAAATGAAATGTCCTACATCAGAAGGACCTATTGGTTTTTATTCGGATTTGCATGTCCTATGTTGATTAAGAATCATGAAAGTAATATCTCTGAACTCGACACTCGTAACTGTAAAATTCATCTTATCGGGTTATAAATTCACAGAATACGACCAAGTTGTTAAAACAAGACTATTTTTTACCACTTCTGTGGTGTACCCAATTAGTATTGTCATTGAAACATTCAACTTGTTCTCTGCTGGGCAGGTAATAGACGAGTTTGATCAGAATGTCCACTTTGTTGAAATTGACATTGAGGAAGATCCAGAAGTAGCAGAGGCAGCAGAGATTATGGGCACACCTTGCGTACAATTTTTCAAAAATAAGGAAATGCTCAGG
>BEHA01001107.1:472418-490370 GCA_002897215.1 Eschscholzia californica subsp. californica | reverse complement strand
AGAGTTGGCCCTCTCAGAATACTGAAATTGAAACAATACAAGGACTAATCTGTTAATGAAATTTAAGCTGCCAGATTATAAGCCACATGATTACAATTTCGACGGCAAACGCGTATGAGATGTGTATACGCGAGACTCGAACACGTAATGCTTCTAGATCTGGAAGGAGACACCAAGGGACCACCCGATCATCGTTCGATAGGTAAGAATCACCTTCTAACATATACGTACAAAATATGTTTAACAAATGTAAAATAATTTAATGCTAGTTATTCTAAGGTTACCAACCTGTCCCAGTCCACCCAAACTATGTCGGAGGTCTAAATATTTATTTGATTTTTTATGTTCACTTATCATGGTACTTTTTCTAAAATCAAATTAATCAAGTGAGTAATCCCCATGCGGGACTCATCTGTTTCTTTCAACCTGACTTACTTTTCGTCATGTATTCTAAAATTATTTTTGATTTTCTGTTTGGCCTCCTAGTTTGTGATCAAATTTTCGTTTGACTTCCTAGTTTATACTAAATACCTAGACGATCTTTTTATATTTCCAATACACTGACTAGAAAGTCATAATTTCACTTTTCTAAAGAGCCTAAGTCCAATTTTTTTTATTACAATATTTTTTCTCGCCTCTTCGTCTTGTAAAACCATGCTACTGGGACTAGCGACTTTTTGTTTGTCTAACGAATGAGAGGGGAACCCCTTCACCAGAATTTTTGTCAAGTAAAACCAGACGAAAAAGGTCTGACATAATCAAATAAAGAAAGTCCGGTAAAATCTTTTTCTTCGGAGAGAAAGAGAGAGAGTTGTCGACCAACTATGGTTGTAGATCGGGATGAAAAGGGGGAGAAAAAAATGTAAAATTAGAGATGCTTCAAGAAAGTTAAAGGTTGACTTTCTAGTCAATGTATTGAATTGCAAAACAAAGATCATGTGGGTTTTTAGCATAAACTACAGAATTATGTGTGAAACTGGTTACAAACTAGGGACTAAACCGAAACTTACCCAAAAAACAAAAGCAAAAGCAAAAGAGATTAAAGATCACATCCACCTCATGTAAAATCATGCGTCTCTTTTTCCTGCTGCGCGTGTGGGCTTCTTTGGGTACGAATTTGGTAGGACATCTCTATGATCCGATTTTGCAAGCAGTTCCTATCTGTATAGCTTATTGTTGTATTTGAAGAGCATTTTGTTCTAGAGTTGTATTTTTTATTTGTACAGAGTTCTCTAAAATCAATCCAAAACTAAATGCTACAAACAACTGCTACAAAATCCTAAAACCTAATCTCTCTAGCTCCTCCTCTCCCTTTGGATAGCTACCTAGATAGGTGAATTTGAGGTGGAAGGGGTATTTTAGTTGTACCATTTTAGATCTAACCCAACGCCCGTGGAAATCACATAAGAAATGGTACAGTAAAGTGTCAATCACCATGTTTGATAAACACAATTTTCAATTAGTGAATCACCGAGTTTGATAAACGCAATTACCAATTAGTGACGGGTAAATTAAATAATTTCAATTTTTACACTTGTATCTGAATGCGTCTTCTAATAATAATTTAGTAATCAATACTTAGCAATTAGCAAGTACAGAATGTAAAATATTGTTTCAACCAAACAAAAAAAATGTAAGATATAGAGATCTACAAATACCTAGAACAAATCTGTAAATACCAACTTTCATTTCAAAACGTATCCAAAGTATTTCTCAACTATATATCTCTTAAAAGAGATCACACATACACCAACCAGACTCTTCTCTCTCCCTAGCTTTTTCTTCTTCCCTGAATCAGACGTAATTTGCAGAAGAAATTAAAGGAAACACACCTGCTCTCTCTCTCTCTCTCTCTCTCTATCTCTCTGCCCATGTCTTTGTATTGAGTTTAAGCTACAAACTCTCATTCTCTCTCTCTCTAGAAATGAAACAAGGAGATAAAGAAATCAACCAGCAACAACTGAATAGAAGCTATAGTAGCTGTAGTATTAGAGACACTACCTTTACCAAAAACAACAACAACAATATTCTCCTTCCTTATAAATATGGTCGTTCCTCTTCCCTCAGCACCACCACCACCACTACTACTCCTTCACCCCAACAAAACCCTAATCATCAAATTAAATGCCTTCCTCAACCCATTCCTCTAATTCCACACCTACCCATTAATAATAAACCATCAAGTTCTTCAAGTACTACTACTACTACTAACAACAACAATAATAATAATATCATCCTTAGATCTCTCTTTCACTTACTTTCTCTCTCCTCAGTTGGTCGTAATTGGTTAACCAACAACAACAACAACAACAAAAACCCTAGTTCTGGTTTAGGCAGAAAACTCACTGGTACTCTCTTTGGTTACAAAAAATCTCATGTTTGTTTTGCTATTCAACATAACCCAAGATCCGACCCGGTTCTCTTACTCCAACTACCCACTACTACTTCCACTCTTGTTAAAGAGATGTCTTCGGGTTTGCTCCGTATTGCTCTTGAATCCAAGATCCGACCCGAATCCACTCACATCAAACTCTTTCGTGAACCCGTTTGGACTATGTATTGTAACGGTAATAAATGCGGGTATGCTGTTTCCCGGACTTCCGAAGAATCCGATTGGCCCGTTTTGAGTTCCGTTCTTCATTCTGTTTCGGTCGGGGCTGGTGTGATACCAGCTGATAAGACCCGAAATATAAACGGGTCGGATTTAGGTGAGCTTATATACATGAGGGCTAAGTTTGAACGGGTCGTGGGTAATCGTGATTCAGAAGCTTTTTACATGTTGAACCCGGATGGAAGTGGAGGCCCAGATCTTAGCATCTTTCTACTAAGAATTTGATTAACAAATCCACAAGTAACTAATCAGAAATTCTGTATGTGGGATATTATATTTCATGTAACTTTACTAAGCATAACCTGTATTTCCTGCAAAACGAAATTTATTGATCGTGTTATGTAGTTAACAAGTATGTCAAATTTATTGAACGTGTTATGTAGTTAGCAAGTGTGACGGTCTAGGGTACACTCTAATGTGATTTGAAGTCATGTGTTATTTGCAAGAATTCAAGTTCAAAACTAAAATGATTTCATTAGTTCTAAGCTATGTTTTGATCAAGAGAATAGATAGTGCTTTGTATTTATTAAGTCAAATCTCAAATTCGACTCTAAGGCACAAATTGATTTGAGTCAGATTTCAAAATGTTTGGTTTGTATGACTTGTGAGTTTCGACTAATTTTTGGTCCACTTTAATGTGACGATGTAGATCTGAGTCAGATTCAGTCAGTGCTAAAAAAAACACCACCTTTGATATTTACAAACCAAACACATAGGAATAAACCAAACCACTAGACGGAGTAAGATCCAGCCAAGTCAGTTGAGTATAGATTCTCTTTAGTTAAAATCATCCAGTCCTATTCCAGACTTGAATAGGAACGAAGCGTACATGAAGATAAAGAGAGAGTTGTTGACCCACAAAGGAGAATTCTTGATTTCGTTTTAGGTCTAGGATAGGTTTTGACTTTTAACTTCTTCTACCATTAATCATTAATCAATAAAGTTACTCTCTCTTTTGTGCCGAATAAATTGCTTCCGGTATCTCCCAATACCATTGACCAAAAATTGAGTTAGTTCCATGAAGTTTTTCTCTAGTACAACTACTCCAATTCCTATCAACAAAAAAAAATTAGTCCAATTCCATCAAGAACATTATTTATTATAACATTACTAACAAATATTAATATTCCAATTAGGCGATAATTAGATAAAATAAAATAAAATAAATAGATAATGGAAGATTAAATAAAATAAAGTCTAATTAATAGAAGAGGATTAAGGATGTAGAGAGTGAGATAGAGTTAAGAAGGAAGCTTAGGGAGAGGTCTGCCAGCAAAGAAGTGATGGATGAGGTGAAGAACCCTAGTGGGTTGATAACTTGGGACCTAATGAGCCGCTCCTCCAACTGTTGCAAATGTTAGATCCCCCTCATACACCATTGTGTATCCATTATCAAAAACCTAAGAGTAGGTGATATTTAATTAGTACTTATAGGAAAATATACCTCTTGTTTGTGGAACCACTGATACCATTTCGTTTTGAGTGGAAACTTCATCTTATTGAGCGAATATCTAGTTGAGGTAAGTGGGACTATTGCATCTGTATCGCCATTGCCATTACAAAATTAAAAAAATATGTATGTCTACAGTCATATCTAAGATGTTGATTACTAGAATTATCATAAGAAATAATTAAAAAGCGAGATATATAACTAAATATCCAAATTCGTAGGCCTGTGGCTTTGAACCTTTTTTAGTGAATAGCTACATGGTTTACAAGGACTACAATGAACTGTAAGTCTTGAATTGGGTCCTAGTTATTGTAAACCGATATAGCTATCACACAGCTAGTTTCTTACTTACGTAAGTTCTCAGTTTTGTTCTTTTCGGCCATGAACGATCCTAGATTCTTGTGTGTTACTGGAGAATTCAGCTTAAAATGACATTCTCATATAACCGACCACAATTCTCACAAATATAGGTTTTTCTTACTTAGGTATCCTGCTATACCTTTACTCTAAAATTTATTCTAAGTCTTTTCGAAATTATTAAAACATTTCAAGCTTAACCTCTTTTATGCAGGCGACACTAATAAGCTTAGTTCTCTTTCAGTGTCACTTTCGAGTCAGGGTATAACTTCAGTTTTCTTTTGAACCTAGATTATAGGATCTCCAGTTTTCTAGGTAGGGTTTCATCATGCCTTTACTCATTTTCTTTGGGCAACAACCCCATTCTTTTTGATGAAGCAATTACTAGACTTCTAAATAACCCCTTAGTAAAAGGATCGGCTAGGTTATCTTTGGATTTCACATAGTCAATTATGATGACTCCCTCAGTGAGTAATTGCTTTACGGTGTTATATCGTCGACGAATGTGTCGTGACTTACTGTTATACATCTTACTATGTGCTTGTGCAATCGCACCTTGATTAACACAATGTACATTGATTGCAGGCACTAGCTTAGGCCATATCGGTATATCTTCTAAAAGATGTCTTAGCCATTCAACTACTTCTGCAACTTTATCCAATGCAATGAACTCTGAAATCATTGTTGATCTAGCGATGAAAGTTTGCTTAGAAGATTTTCTACAGATGACAACCCCTCTAAGTGTGAATACATAACCACTGTTTGACTTTGTATCATCGGTATTTGATATCCAATTTGCATCACAATATCCTTCAAGTAATTCTAGATAATTAGTGTAAAGGAGTTCATATTCCTTTGTATGTCGTAGATACCGTAATAGCCTGGTTATAGCAATCCAATGTGTCTCATCCAGATTACTTGTGAATCTGCTCAGTTTGCTAACTGAGAGAGCTAAGTCTGGTTGAGTACAACTCAAGAGATACATAAGACTATCTATTATCCTTGAGTACTCTAATTGTCTTACTCCGGTTCTAGTATTCTTTTTAAGATTAATACTTGGATATAACAGAGACATACCTATCTGTCGTCATTTTTGCTAAACTTTTCCAAAATCTTCTCAACATAGTGAGATGGGGACAAACTAATCCCTTCAGCTGTCTTGGTAAGTTTTATGCCAAGAATGACTTCAGTTTTTCCCAAATCTTTCATATCGAAGTTTTTGGAAAGCATTTTCTTAGTTGTATTAATGACATCTATATCTAATAATTAACATATCTTCTACATACAAACATAATATGACACATCCTTTTGCAGTGTCCTTAGTGTAGATACATTTGTCACACTCATTAATTTTGAACCTATTTGATAGCAAAATATTATCAAATTTCAGATGCCACTGCTTAGGAGCTTGCTTGAGACTGTATAATGATTTTACTAATCTACAAACCTTCTTTTCTTATCCAGGAACGACAAACCCTTCTGGTTGTTTCATACAGATTATTGGATGTGGTCATGACATATAAAAACTATCTCTCACCAACGAAGAACAAGGTATAAATATCAACTATACGACTAATTTTTATTTTTATCACATCTTTCGTCTTAAGTTTCCACTTGTTGTTCTCACAATCATTGAGTGCCACATCAAACCTTTGAAATATCAAAAAAGAAACGCTTAAGTTCGAAGAATCTAAGAAGTGGTGAATTTTGTGACGGGTCTTCGTTCGTACGACGAGAGAGACAAAGAAACAAAAATACTGAAGTGCATAAATTAGAAAAAGACTCTAAACAAATGTATGTACATTAACGTTCAGAAACAAAAATACCGACTGCAAAAGAAATTTTATATTTGAGAATTTCATTGTTGGCACATGCAACTTATAAAACATCTAAAGTGCAATAAAGCATAAAATAACTACCCAAACAAGCACTCCAAGTTTCTCAAATTAACTATCTAATCAAGCTTGGTTGTTGCCACCGACCTCAATTAGAGTGTTCATATTAGGAATACACCCCTCAGAAACCTCAGAACATAATAGTTTGGAAACACTAGTTTGAATTTCGTATTCTATCCGATAAGATTTCTCCGTCCCATCATTCAAAAAGGTTAAGACATCTAAAACCAATTTCTCACCATCGAAGAACACGGGTCGAATATAAACTATTCGACGAAATGAAGTTTTTATCACATCATTTCTCTTAATTTTCCACTTATTCTTTTCATAGTCATGTAGTACCCAAATGATTATATCACCTTCTGGGATAACCACTACAAGATTAACTTCATCTTTTACAACACCTAGCCAAAGACATTTCCACCGAGGAATAAATCTAGGTTTAGTGACCATTTTAGATGCACTCTTGGGTATTTTAAAAATTCTGCTCTCTTCTTTTTCCAAATTAAATGCAATAATATGTTTTTTGCCAATAAACCAATGTATAATCCCTCGAAAACAAACAGGATTATGTACTTTTCCTCTATATATGTTGGAGTCGAAATCGTATATTATCCAAGCAGTCTTTTTGGAATCTCTCCAACACCCTTTCTTCAAATTGAAAATCTCGAATCTAATCATTTTCTTTGCTCTAACCATGCAAACTACATTGTAGTGGTTATAGTAATACGGAGACGATGAAGTCGGTCCAAAGACTAACCCAAAAAAACATAGCAGACGTTTGTGAGGAGACGGAATAAACTGTTTTGCCTTGGTTAAAGGGTTAAAAATGCAAATATAGTTTTGATCAAACTGAACCAAAAGAAGGCCATGAAAACTAGCTATGCGTCTGACACATTTACGATTAAACTCATCGAACTCTTTAGGCAAGCCAAGAGAAACGACAGTTTCACGAAGGAGATTGGGTGAAGAGCGAACAAAAGATAGCCTGCTGATATTTGTAGGAAAAGATCCCGCGAAATAACTACAAGCATTTAGATTGGTTTGAAGACTAGTATGTTTGTTTACAAAGAATGGGTCACAGACTAAAGAATACCATCTTTTGTTGATAACTTTGAATCCAGCTACGGTTTTAGCAGGCAGTCGTATTAGAATTTCACTGAGGAGATTATCGTCAAGGTTGTCCAAGACGGTGGCGGTTGGCAGACGGAAGGAATCTGCACACATATAAGAGAGAGATAGAGAAACTTAGAAACTATCTAAAAAGGAGACTAAAAACTAATATAACAATGGCCAACTTTGAAATACACTAGTTATACAGAAAGATAATAATACTATCAATGATTTGCTCTAGAAGTAGTAGTGATATTTAATGGGGAAGTCTGATCAGCAGATACAACATAAAACCCTAAACCAATTGAATGATGAGTACTACTACCTGTTTTACTTTTCACGGTCCTGCTACTTTGGGAACTAGTAATAGTCTTCCGCCGTTTTAATGTCATTATGCCGTCCATCGATTACTTGTTGGTGTTCCTGAAGAAGACGATGATCGGTAACTAAAGGGAACGGCAGCGGGAAAGGTTAAGGCCTAAGTCATTCTGCCTTATTTATACAAGTTTATGAAATTTTTTTTTTTTTTGAAACCACGAGTTTATGAAAATTAAAACTCTGTTTATAGTAGTTTTTCATTGGTGATTAAGGGAAACAAAAATATTTTTCGAGGAATGTCTTTATCTTCCTACAAATAATTCAACCCCAACAATATGAATATCACCTCTCTTCGCGTATTGATCCATTATAGTCATATAAGAATTGAACAATGGTTTGATCTTGCTTTCTTGTTGAAACTGCCTTATGCAAAATCGAATCAGCTTTTTCAACTTCACCTGCCTCGACATAAAGTTTAATTAGAGCATCCCTAGTGAACACATCTATTCGATATCCATCACTAGCCATTCCCTTGGCCGATTCTTTACCTTTTGCCAATAGCTTATGTTTTGCATAAACATTCAAGAGAGAAGTATAAGAGCATCTCCAATGGGACACTCAATCTCTAACACTTAGAGTGTCACACATTACTTTTTGGAGTTTTTGATAAAAAACCATCCCCAATGGAACACTTTGTTAGACACTCTAATATGAGGTGGACACATTGGAGATGCTCTAACATCTAGAGGAGAGTTTTTTCCATGTCTTCTTCATATATTCAAACACTTCCTCCGCATTATCTACCTTTCCCACTTGACCCCAAGCTTCAATGGCAGCAAAACACTCGTCAATCCGGGGACTTGATTTACAAAGAATTTGATTAACAAACCCGTAAGTAATTAATCACAAATGTTGTATGTAGGATATTATATTTCTTGTAACTTTACTAAGCATAACTTGTATTTCCGGCAAAACAAAATTTATTGAACGTGTTATGTAGTTAGCAAGTATGACAAATTTATTGAACGTGTTGTGTAGTTAGCAAGTGTGACGGTCTAGCATACGCTCTAATATGACTTGAAGTCTATGTGTTATTTTTTAAGTCTAAATTTGAAATGATTTCGCATAATTCGAAGTTATATGTGAATCAACAGAATAGGTAGTCTTTTGTATTTCCCAAGTCAAATCTCAAATTCCGACTTTAAGGTGCGAATTGATTCGAGTCAGATTTCAAAATATTTGGTTTGCATGACTTTTGAGTGGTTGATTTGGACTAACTTTTGGTCCACTTGAGGAGGACAATTTAGAATCAGCTTAGTATAACTAGTCCAATTCCATTAAAGAACATTATTTATTGTAACATTATCAACAAATATTAACATTGCAACTTATAGGCGATAAATCGATTTATAAACTAAAATAAATATATAATGGAAGTATTAAGTCTAATTAATAGACGAGGATTAAGGATGTAGAGAGTAAGAGAGGGTTAATTAAGAAGGAAGCTTAGGGAGAGGTCTGCCAGCAAGAAAGTGATGAATGAGGTCAAGAACTCTGGTGGGTTGATAACTTGGGACCTGATGACCCGCTCCTCTAACTGTTGCAAATGTTAGATCCCCTTCATACACCATTGTGTATCCTCCAACCTGTTTCATTGATCACCATTTTACATCCATTATCAACAACAAATCCTCTTACAAACAATATACGATAATCACAACATTTGTTTAATATCGACATAAGAGTACGTGAATCGTGATATTTAATTAGTACTTATAACAAAGTATACCTCTTGTTTGTGAAACCACGGATACCATTTCGTTTTTAATGAAAGCTTCATCTTATTTAGTGAATATCTAGTTGAGGTAACTGGAACTCTTGCATCTGTATCGCCACTGCATTACAAAATTCAAAAAATATGTATGTTTACTGCCATATCTAGCTAAGATGTTGATTACTAGAATTATTATAAGAAATAATAAAAAAGCGAGATATATACCTAAATACCCAAACTCTAAGGCCTTCAACCATAAACTCTTTTAGAAGTGGTAAGACGGACGATGGACTATCTCCCCAGGAACTTATAACATCACTGCAGGAACCAAACAAAATATCAACCTTTCTATCATTTTTATTGAAGTTATTAAAAGAATACAAACGACACGATAAATGATAGTTTAGTATCCTCACTCGTATATAATAAATAAATAAAATTTACCTGCAAGGTTCCCACGTATAATTAAGTTGTGTGACATTTGCGTGTAATGCCTTTTGTACTTCTGGAGTATTTAAGTAAGCACGTACATAATATTCACTGCACGGATCAAATTCCATTACCTGCATTTTAAACCATTGAAACGATTAAGATTTGATTTTAGCAAACAAATCTTTTTCTCCAATATGAGAAAACTCTGAATTTTATGTCATACTCGAGCTCAAATTCTATATGGCTAGCAATCCATTTTTTCATCTTTATGTGCACATCTCAAATGAGGTAATACTCGGCAAATTATTAACAAACATATTGTACGTACCGAGGCCTTCTTTGGGTAGTCAGTGAGATTGTTAGTGATACATAAAGGGGCATAAATGTTGTAGAAATCGATGAAACCTATATCGGTATTAGCTTCATCAAGAGCTTCTTGACACTGGTTGGACGGGTCAGAAGTTGCTTCTGGACTGAAATCACAGTAGTTGCTTATATTGTAGTTAGCTTCATCGGATAAGAGAGCATGGTTCCAAAAATAATCATACATTCCTCTTTGATCGGTTTCGTCATTGATCACAGCATTCCCTATCTAAATTATTATCACATTCATTAGAAAATGATATACATATATATCTAAAATATTAAGCGAGCCAAGCATTGGCCAAGATCTGGACCAACCCCAAACTGGGCTAGTATTTCCGGTCCAATATTAGCCTACTTTCACATCAACCCAGCAGGCTGAACTACATGACTCGTGTGTCGGACCAGACCACTTCAGTCTGCCTTGAGCCCATCAGAGGCAGGTTGGGCTAACCTGATGTCGATTTCCTAAGTTTATTTTCAAAATTTAAATGATTCAAGGTGAAGAGAGATATAATGGGAGACTAAAGAGAGTTAGGTGGTGTTGGTATTTTTTTTGTGTAAGATTTGACATCTATATGATATCTGAAATGATACAGGTCAAATTTAAGGAATTTTTTTTTGTCTGATTTGTGATATTTGACTCGGCTAAATCACTACTTAGATGAGTCGGATTCAAGCAATTTAACCATCTTCGACCGAAGAAAGTTAGAAAGAGAGAAGGGTACATACAATGATTCCTTTGAGGTTGATAGTGTGTTTCTGATTGGAAATTTTGTTATGTCGGAGAATAGTGTGTGCAAGCTCAGGAACATAATGACCGGCATAACTCTCGCCTGAAATAAAAAAATCCCTCTTCTTGTACTCTGGAAATCTCTCTAACCAGTTCACCAAAAACACATAGTTATCCTCCGCGGTCATTCTATCTCCGCTCAAATTGTAATCTGATGTTCGGTTTGAGTACGAGAACCCAACTCCCGCCGGAGACTCCAAAAATAATACATTTGCAACTTCATAAATGATTAATCAAACATTAATAAATTAGTATTTTTTTTCAAAAGAAATTTAATTAAATTCTTTTGGGTAGCTCCTATTGAGCTCCCAACATGTCATCAATTCGTTCGCTTGACCATACATTTAACGCCTTGACTGACTTCAATTCGGTTTGAACTTTAGCCCAAAACTGGGAGATGGTCAAATGTAAGAAGCCAAACCAACGAGTTGGTCATGTATTGCGCAAGCTAAATGAGAATTGGTCTTTTTAACAAATTATTCCAGCGCCTGGTAATAAAATGTGATTACTAGGAGTCACATTCCATAATGATGTTTGATATGCAAAATGTATCAGTAATCACATTTTCAAAAAACTGTCTTTTCATTAGTGAGGGTAAATTATGACCTTAATGTAAGGGCAAGGAATGAAGGGTAGTACCTTTGTTCCAAGAATATGGATTATGGTAAAGGGTTTTGCCATCACTATGAACCCTGAATGGTCCAAGTTCTTGCATTGCTCCATATGCAAGTGATGAGCATCCTGGCCCTATTCCAAACAAACAAACCAAAACATCTTATATGTATAATATTAAGAAAATCTCCTACTAAAATGCAAGTTTTTAGAAAAACAGAGCCCTAATAATAATTTGCGACATGCAGTTGTCTTTATACTTATTTGGGATTTGCCGCAGGCCGTTGTCTTTGTACTTATTCGGGACTGCAAAGTCTGTCGCCAATGCTTATTTCCGACAGAGAAAACGGTCTAATTCTCTTGGATAAGGTATTAAAGACTAAAAAGACAAGGGGTTTAAGGTGAGTGGAATTTTGTTTGATTAAGGTTATGACCCCTTGGAAGAAAAGATTACTTCTTTGGCAATATTGCAGTATTAGGGCAAGATGTTTTAAGATCTTGACAATTAAGCAACCTACTCCCTTTCCCTTATATTGTAGTGAATAAGAGAAATTCAATGAAAATAAATGTGCTCTTTTCACCACAAAGAACAAATCCTTTTCTATTGTAGCTAGTCTCAACCATATACTATCATTTTTTTTCCTAAAACTATACACTATATCATATAATTCAAAAAAATTGAACTTTGTGGGCCGGGTTAAAACTATCTGAAAACTGGATTATTGTTCTCTTCTAAATATGATCTACCTTTTGCGCAGAGAGAATTGATATAAAAAAACATTTTTTAACTTAAAGTTTAACAAAGCACTTGTTATAATATGGTTAATCAGATAAGATTCTGAAGACATATATGAAAATGTTACAAACTTAGTTTAGGAAGCAAAAACGACAGAATACCTAAGTGAAGGTAGAATCCAAGTAACCTTGTTGTGATGAGGATCTATACTCTTGTACATATGTCTAATCAAAATTTCTAAACTTGCTTATATCATGCCTAATTTAATTTTTTAATGATTGTGGATTAGTCAATGAAAATTAGAGTGGTAACGCAGAGGTCATGTCTACTTAAATTATGCCTTGAAAATCCCGATAGGAACTCCTAAACCTAAAGTTTCTACAATAACCTCAATTTACATAGAAAATCGCAGATCATTAATGCACCTCATTCGTAAAAAGAATTCACCCAGGAAAACTAAACATACTCATGAAAGAATTTGCTAAAAATTTGCTAGTCCACAATCTGAAATGTTATCGACACATAGCTAATTATTTGTATTATAACCAACTAAAAATGGCATTTTTATATAGAAATTTAGTATTAAAAAACACAAACACAAGCAAAAAAAACTTGAACTAAGACAAGGATTGATTAAAATAGACAATAAATGAAACATCAAAGTAATTAATTAACAACTTAATCAAGATCAAGTGAAATAAAAATGTGAGAAGAAATTAATACCTCCATTAAGCCAAAGAAGAAGAGGTTTAGAACTCTTTAACTTTTCATCAGCCTCAACAAAATAGTAATAAAGAGCCCTACCAGCTTTATGATCCACTGTTACATATCCTCCATACTGACTAAATCCAACCTTAGGTTGTCCTGGCAAATTTTCAATTCTATCTTTTTCCTTCAACCATTTTTGTGAATGAAGAACTACTCGATCTCGTTTTTCGACAATTTTGCTCTCCTCGTAGAGACGGGTATCTATGATGTTTCCTCTCCGTAATTTTTTATCGGAAAATCGTTTCAGGGTTTCTCCTTGTTTATTGGCATTTGCAAGAAGGTATGAAGAAAAGAGAAATAACAAGAATACTTCTATTCTAGTAGTACTCTTCATCCCTCCTTCTCTCTCTAATATCTCTTCCTCTCTCTTATTTGGTTTACCTAGTGCATGAAAAAGATCAAGTGAAGAGTACTAGCTAGCTAGCAAGGTAGTACTAGTTTCTTTGTTAATGATTTCAAGTTTCAACAACTGCTTCAACTACTAATTATATTAATAATTAAACTAGATTGGATCTGATGGTAATTGTCATTATTTAGTAATTTATCAATTAGATTATTTTGATTAATTAGAAATTAGCTAGTAAAAAGGAATCGATTCACGACACGCAAATTATATGATCAACCATGTTTATGATTGACAATTTGTTTGAGACCCATCATTTTGTGTGGTGAGTGGGTCACTACCATCCATAGAGACAGTGAGATAGAACACAAGAACAAGTTGTAAAGTTTATCAATTATGAAAGAAAGCAAAAAAGAAAGAAGAGAAATGAAAGGGATCTTACGTTGGGGGAATTACAACTCGAAAAATGACTGAAGAAACTACTAAAGTACACCTACTCCAAATTTAAAGAAAAATCAACTGTCGTCCGTCGAGAGAGAAAAAAAAACCAATTTTACCAACATAACTTGGTCTTACAACAAAAATTTGGGGTTAATCAGAGAATGAAAAATAATGATCACACCACGAGTTTTTCAACGAAAAAAAGCTATTATTTATGTTATAATGACCATTTTGTAAACATTACTTTTAACCTAATCTTATTTTCAAATTGAGCTGTTCAGCTTTTGGCTTGATCCTAATGAACAATTATATTTTAACTTCATTAGGACTATGTGCAAATATAAATATATCTAATGCAGAAAGGTATGTCTGTTGAGTAGGCAGCATCTAAAAACTAGTTGGTGTGAATCACATGCTAACTTTTTTTCTTTTTGCTAAGGATTTTGAGAGTCACTATACATACATATATATATATATATATATATATATATGTATTATATTGCAATGATACATCAAGAAGATTTTATGTGAATAAACATATTAATAGTACACTTGGACCTTAAAACTTATACATATTAAGACCCTAAAAACCCCATCCACAAACCCTCAGCTCAAACCGTGGCGAAAAGTATTGCCGACTGTTTATAGTATGGAGAACAATTTTAAGAGAAACGCAGAGAGTGAAAATACTTATTGAAGCTTCTTGACAAACGAAGAAGGATGAGACATATGACCATAACGGACAGACTGACAATTTAGGATGTGGTGTCAAACTTTTAATTGGGGACATTTTGTATAGACGTAAGGTTAAAAAAGTACAAGATAATTAATAAATATAAATTTAAATTAGTTCCCAAAAGTCATATTAAACCATTGATGAATCCAAACTCAATAAATGACAATTTTATATGATTGGTCTAACGTGTTTCCAAATACTTTATTGATTTATATAGGCTTTATTCGAAATTAAGAATTCGACTTTGCTTTCATACACAATCCAAATTAAGTCTAGAGAGATAGATTTAATAGAGAAAGAAGATAGAGATAGAGTACGAGAAATACAAAAATTAGATTGACATTTGCAAGAGAGAAAGAGAGATGGAGAATATAAAAGAGAAGATATTGATGAAGTATATGTATCGTCGTTCATAATATAGAGATTGGAGCGGGATTAAGGAAGTAGCAGAAGATGTATTTTCCACCAAAATTTCAAATCGAGAAAAATGTAAGTGGACCGAAGTCAAAGTTGTTGTACACTTTAATAAAAAATATGAGGCTAACATTTATTAAGTACGGAGTAATATTTCTCATCAAAAAAAAAAAGTACGCAGTAATATTTTTTGGGGGGCCTATTGTGGTGAGGGCCCTTGTGCGGCTGCACCAGCTACGCCCTTGACCACATGCTCATGCTCAAATGTTAAGGTTTCGATTAATCTCGAAGAGGAATTACTGCGGTGCATTAATGATTTAAAGACAAAAAGAGGAAAAAGGAGAACAAACTTAGCTGGGGAAGGCAGAAACAAGAGAGTTCTTGACGGCATAATATAATAGCCGTTGGAAAAAATTAGTCAAATTTTTTTTTTGTAGTTGTATTTCGCACTCTCGAAGTAAAACCATTGAAAAATTATTGGTAAAATCATATTATTGCCGCTTATGTAATTGTTGGAACTGTGGAAATATAACATTTTTTCGTCCACTTTCCAAAAAACTTTTAAGAGTGACCATTAAGGGCGGTTTTACAAGCCATTGGAGAATAGAGAAATACCTAGCGCTTCATAAAACTAGTACGTTATCTCGCCCCTGTCACGCTTTCAGTGTTTGCTTTCACGCCAGAAAACATAGGAAAATGACTCAGGTGGATGTATGCGATGAAAAATCATCCATGGTTTAGTCCCATATTACACAAATAGGGTTTGAATTAACGTGCAGGAAACATTTTAGTGTCTTTCATTCTTACCAGTCTGATTGTGGCTCCTTGATGACATTACATCTTTTTGTTTTTGTATCTTTTTCTTTGAAAAAGTTAAACATTAGCAAAAGAATATTTTTCTGGAAAGATGGAGACGCTCTTCTTGTTGGAGGAGATTCGTGCTATATTTTGTTTCTCTAAGAAGGAGATGCGAAACAATTGAAACAAAATTGAGAAAAGATTAAGATTGAAATTTTATTAACGAATGTCTACCCGAGAAGAAGAGAAAAGAAAGAGCGAGAAGGAATAAACAAAATAACTAGAAAGTTAGTTCAGTGTTGTAGGTTGAAAGTCAACGAAAAATCAAAGGTTAGGGATCAGATACCATTTCAAGACAATATAGCGTGTGGTGCTGGTGAACCACCGACTTAATGAAGGTCACGTGGCAAGACCGCTAATGGAATCTTTTTGATCATGGTCGTAGGATCGAATCTTTCTTGACATGACAAGCGAATAATAGGCAATATCAGAGCTTCCGTGTAATCGACGCTCATGCAGAGCAGAGCTTAATGTGTTACACTTACTTTTGCAGACCTCTCAAATCAATCCTTCTGTTGGCCTTTAAGTCATGGCCGAGTTCAAAGTGCCTAGGAGACCCATCTTGACCTGCCTTTGATATTTCAGCGCAGCTGACAGAGATATTTCAGCTCCATCCTAATATTGGTCCTACCAAAGTCTCGCTCGTGCGTGGTCAAGGTTCCAGCATGTCCCGTCCAACTTGAATGGTAAAGGTTGACCAATATTTGACTCAACAAAATGTATTTGATCATATTCAGGTTGTCTCGTTTCATGATTAGGTAGTTTATATTCTGTTGTCCTGCCCATATAGGACCTTTATGAGTTGTTTTTGCTTCACTTTTTACGATTGTCCTACGTTGCGTCAATTCAGATTTGGCGAGCACAAAAGTCTGATTGTGTCATTAGTTTATATTTTGTTGTCCTGCCCATATAGACCTTTATGAGTTGTTTTTGCTTCACTTTTTACACTTGTCCTATGTTGCAACAGTTCAGATTTGGCTAGCACAAAAGTCGATTGAGTCATTAATTATCATGCCCACACTGATCTTTTCCTACACTAATTTAAAAGAAAAATCAATGTAATTAAAAACTCTGTGTTCGAAGAGGAGTCTAGCAGGCGGACGTCGTGTTCGGAGAGATACCTATGGTTAGATGATGAAATTCCCTCAAGTGACTGATGAACAAAGCTGACAAAAGACAAAGAAAACACTCTTACGCTCAAGTCATTGAAGTATTTTTTGCAATTTAAGGAGTGCATTTGAAGTTCGAGTTTTGTAGATGATCTTCGATTCCCTTTTTGAGCAGACCTAATATGCTTATAGTGGTTTGGGTGAATTATGCCTTTGCACGACTGAGATGATGCGGTGTGAGTCATCGATCTTGATGAGAGACTCGTGTCAATGGTCGTTTGAGGATAATATCTGATGAGTGTATGTCTTGTAACGTTGACAGATCCTTTGATATATAACCGTTAGTATATGAGCAGTGGATCTTTGGTGCTTTCTAGCAAGCACAACAAAGCTCAGAGGGACATAGCCCACTCTAGCTGATCTCCCTACCTTGAGTTCAACCATGCAAAGCCACAACTCATCAAAACCTATATAAGCATGTCAAGTTTGCCTTAAGAGGGGATCAAATGTCATCTTCTAAATTCAACCTTTGAATTCGTTTCTTAAACAACAAGGACACTTTGCTGACTTGAGCGTCGAAGTATTTTCTTTGTTTTCGCATGCCTTGTTTCATTTATCACTTGAGCGAATTTCATCATTTGACTGTAGATTTTGATCATCAAGAAGATAACCGGTGAAATCAATTTCTGACATCATCCTGTGGGGATGTTTCATTTTAATCCATAATGTTATTTTCAAGATTTATGATAACAAGATGAATTTCAGCATCTAAAATTCATGTTAAGTAGATTTCTCCACTACTATCAAGAGAAAGAAATTGAAATTTTGT
>BEHA01001107.1:448829-471763 GCA_002897215.1 Eschscholzia californica subsp. californica | reverse complement strand
TAGAATCGAAGTTAAACTTTATACTGATATCATATTCTAAGACAATGAAGCAAAATTAACCCTAACATAACATTTCTGAAGATTGTTAGGATTCTGCACGAGCTTTCAGTCACTATTCACAAATCTATTGAGATCTAAACGAAATAGTTGATGTAAGATTTATAGAAATATTGTCAAATTAAAGTTTTCGGTTTTAGGACTAAATATTTTAAGCAACTAGTGAATCACAATATGATCTTGAAGGTGCATTTATTAACATTAAACATTTAAACCTTTCGAAGTTTTGAATAAAGTTGTTAATGAAAATTTACTCACATAATGCCAAATCATAAGTTTCTAATTTTGGGGTTAAACTAAAATCTAGAAATATATTTTGATTTCTATTTTCCTCAAAATCATGGTAAGAATGCAAAATTAATTCCATACAGGAAAACATTTCTAACGATTGATAGGATCTCATATGATCTTATGAGCTAGAGTCATTCTAATATGTTAAATTGAAAGTGAAGTCGTTTTGAGTAAATCAAAATTTAGTTCTGGTCAATATTTGTATAGATTTTATTTCACGACACTCAGTACAAGAAAATTCTTCATCGTCCTTTGAAGATTTATACTAGGATTCTATAAGATCTTAATGGTAGGTGCATCCATTCACATTAAAGAATTAAAAGTTTTGAAAACTTCAAATGCATAAATAGATGAAAATTTTGTGGAGAAAATGAATACCAAAAGGATTCTCCCACAAAAAAAAATGTTGGATAAATGAATAGCAACCGTTGGATCATTCTGATTATTACAATAACCAAGGTCCAGATTCTAGTAATAGCAAGAGGTAGATCGAATCTGACGGCAATGAAACATTTACATAGAGGACACGGGAGTCGAGAAAGATGCGATCGTGGGATTCGTGGCTTTCCCTAATTTGAATTTCAAATAACTGCAAGAATAACGTTACGATTCCTCCGGT
This sequence comes from Eschscholzia californica subsp. californica, assembly GCA_002897215.1. Lineage (NCBI taxonomy): Eukaryota > Viridiplantae > Streptophyta > Magnoliopsida > Ranunculales > Papaveraceae > Eschscholzia > Eschscholzia californica. The sequence goes on along the minus strand of BEHA01001107.1, from coordinate 470,796 downwards.
TTAAGTTCGGATCCGAACCTAATACCGAACCTAAATTATATAAATAGATGCTTCATTTCTCAGTTCCAGTTTCTTGCTGAAATTGGGAAAAAACAGACAAGAACACTCCTCACTCTCTCTCTCTAAATCTTTAAACTTTAGGGTTTCTCCGGTAATGTTCAGGGGTTTGTAGTTGTAATTTGTTTTCCTGTTATCAGATCATTTAATAGTTGTACTCTTGAAGAAGAAGAGTTAATAATGGAGAAAACTTCAAGAAATGTTGTTTCTCATGACTTCAATTTGGCTTCAAGAAAAGCAGAAGAGTTGGGTAAGTTTCTCGGCGATTTCTTGTTGAATTTCTTCTCTTGAAGTATGAATTTTGATTCTCAAATTTGGGTAAAAATGCAATAGCTTTGAGGAGATTTCAAGCAGCAGGATGGATTGAAAGCTTTGTTGGATCAGTAGGGTTAACATGGAGTAATCAGCCATCAGAAGTTGAATTTGTTAGTTGTTTGAAGAATGGGCTAGTTCTTTGCAATGTCATTAACAAGATTAAACCAGGATCAGTTCCAAAGGTTTCTACTTTTCTCTTTCTTTTCATTTTCTAGGGTTTTTAATCTCTTCTTCTTATACAATCAATCATATTTAATAGGTGATAGAGAGTCAGTCACTTGCATCTGAAGGACAGACATTACTTGCTTATCAGTACTTTGAGAATGTTCGTAATTTTCTTGTTGCTGTTGAGGACTTAAATCTTCCTTCTTTCCAAGCATCTGATCTTGAAATGGTATACCACAAGAAAAATCATCTCAATCCATTCCCTTTATTTCTCTCTAAACTCTATCTAAACCCTTAATCTGGTTTCTTGTTGTTTTCTGGGATATTTTCTTTATCTTTGTTAGGATACTTTGGAGCCCGGATCGAGTGCTAAGATCGTTGATTGTGTTCTAGCCCTTAAATCCTACCATGAATGGAAGCAGTGGAGTATAAATGCCGTTGCAGCTGCCGGATCTTATAGACATGCTCGGTCACCAATGGTTCCAATCTTAGCTGGTACTGTTAGGATGAACTCACAGCCAACAACACCCTTAGGTTCTCGTAGGCAATTGGATATGGCTTCAGTCACCTTCGAAAAATCACAAATTGAACAAGGTATCATTGTTTTTAAACTTCAAAAAAGATTTTCTACTTAATTCGTTTTATGTTTCTTCCTCAAATTGCAGTTGGAAACAATGGTGGGCTGTGTTAATCGCTCCTTATATGCCTAATTTCATTGCACATTCTTTGGGTTTCTGTAGATTCACTCGTCCGAGCACTTGTTGAGTCCCTTCTCGATACAAAGGAGAATATCGATCATAACCTTCTAGAGTCATTTCGTTGTGGAAATTTGGTAATTACTATAAACTAGTGGGGTTCTTTTAGCCATGGTAATTAATTTTGTGCTATGTGTTGAGTTATAGCAGTAGAACTGAAGTTTCATTGAGTATCTTTTTGGTTGCAGAACTCTGTCGATGTTTTCGCAAAGATAATGTCAAGTTGTTCGCCAGATCATCAACTAAACCAATTTACTGAAGTGAGTTAGTTAATTGACTTTCCACTCATTCGAGGTCTTGTCATGATTCTTTTTTTTTTCAATTTTACATAATGGAGTGCTTCGTAGTGAAATTAAATAGGAGAGAAAACGTATTTATATACATATAACGAGCATGCGCACCTATACTATTTTAGGAGTTCCCTGTCGAATTATTTATCTGTTCATTTTTCCGAGGTATGCTTAGTTGCTAAGAACTATATGTTAACAGTTGAAATCATTTCTTCAAGACCCCGCTCTAGCGGGCAACAACTCTATTGTGTATTCAACATCGGAAAGGAATGAAGACTCAAATGAGACTGGATATAAGAACAAGGTAAGGATTTTACCCCCTGCTATGCGGTTAACTTGTGTAGTTGGCTGCGCCAATTGGTCAGTTGGTTTCTTGTCTACTCTATTTGAGTGAATCGTTTTCCTCCCAATGTAGGAATTGATTCCTCTAAGAGATTTTTACTAAGAAGGCAACAGTTTGTTACAAAGGACAAGTGTTTACTACTAAAATAGCTAGGATAACACTCACTACTTAACATGCATCTTATTTTTGAAGTAATTGGTTAGGCATCCTTAGGACTTAATTTTTGTTATTGTTAGTATATGCATACCTGTGGTACTGGTACCAACAGGCTAATCATAAGTTTTGTACAGAGGGAATATTGTCATGGAAGAATGGTTAATTTAATACGCTAATGCTTTATCTATTATTTTCTCCAATGTGTGTTATATTTTGTTTGTAGTGTTGCAAGTCATGCGTGAAGAAAAGCAATTGCAACCATAGGCAATTATTGAAAGTACAAGAGAAAGACCTAATGGTGAGTTTGTCTTGTTAGTCCCTTCCATTCACAAATTCAAGTAGAATCTAGATTTTGGAGAAAGAACGGGTTGTGTTTCTATGGAAGTTGCATATTATGTTAATAAAGGATATAGCGAGCAATAACATCAAGAGCAAGACAAGAGGAATTAATGTTTTTTGAAATATATGAGGAAATTAAAAACGTTATCTATTTAGAGAAGCTTTTATGGTTGAAGGGATTGTCTATTATTCATGTGTTATACTTACTTTTTTCACAAATTGCACAAAAGAGTTGCTGAAATGGTTTAATTTGCAGGATCTTAAGACTTTGTTATCAAGTACAAAGAAGGAAATTCAAGTCTTACAGTCACAATTTCAGAGTGACCTAACACTAATAGGTATTCCCGACTGTTTTCATGACCAATTTTCTTTCATGGTGCCCGTATTGTATCTTTGAATGTTGAAGAGCAAAGCACTGGATTTTGAGATGAATGCTTCTTTTTGTAAAAGGCTTGAACAGTTGAGCTCTACTCCTGTTAGCCTTAATGTGAAGATGGAAATGGTTAAAAGTCTAACTACTTTTGGTTAATCCTGTACATTCTTATAGTTACAGTTTCCGTGCAGCAACCCAGGTTCAAGAGATGTCATCTGCTGCTATTGGTTATGGGAGAGTGGTCAAAGAAAACAGAGATCTTTATAATATGGTTCAGGATCTAAAAGGTTGGTTGTATTACAAGCACCTTTGTGTTGGTTGAAAATACATTTGTAGTGGTTGAATACTGACGATATTTTCCCACCCAGGAAATATTCGAGTTTACTGCAGAATCAGACCTGCCTTTGGAAGTGAAACGAAAAGCGTGATTAATTTCATTGGAAATGATGGTTCTCTTGTGGTGGTGGACCCATTGAAGTCGCATAAAGATGGACAAAAAGTTTTCCATTTTAACCGTGTCTTCTGCCCCACTGCTTCCCAAGGTAACTCTTTGTTCTTTTTCTTCTTCTTTTTTAATATTTCTTCGACTCTTTCTATACGGTCTATCTGAATTTCTCGTCTACGTTTATTTGAATGTTATTAGAGGAAGTATTCAAGGATACTCAACCCCTAATCAGATCTGTCATGGATGGCTACAATGTCTGCATTTTCGCCTATGGCCAAACTGGGTCTGGCAAGACTCATACCATGGTAAGCAGACTCCAAAATATCAGATTTGTCAGTAGTTCAACGTGTATTTCGGTCAAGAATTCTTATTTATTATGTTTACTTCTCTGGTTGCTTTCATTCGTTGTGTTAGTGTGGTCCAGCGGGGGCATCTCCTAAGGAAATGGGTATCAATTATTTAGCCTTGGATGACCTTTTCCGAATATCTCGTCTGAGGAAAGATATCATGAGCTATGAAATCAGAGTTCAAATGGTGGAAATTTATAACGAGCAAGTGCGTGACCTTCTTGCAGAAGACTCGGCAACCACAAGATATCCTTCTGACCTTGATTTTTTCTTGTTTCCTTTTCTTAATAAATAATAAAAACAAACATTACCAAATTAAGTTCCTTTCTTAACAATAAACACGTTAGAGATACGGAACTGTACCAGCAATGGTGGGTTTAGTCTTCCTGATGCTAGATCGCATTTAGTTGATTCTACTGGGGATGTTCTCAATCTAATGAAAATTGGTGAGACTAATCGTGCTGTTAGCTCCACTGCTCTCAACAATCGAAGTAGCCGATCCCACAGGTTTGTACTTCAGATTTTCCTCTAATAATGGTTCAAGTTACATTAACTCAGCTATTGCTTGATGAAAATGTTAATGAGTTTCCATTTTTTAGTGTCTTGACAGTGCATATACAATGTAAAGAGACCTCAGGAAACATCCTCCATAGCTGCTTGCATTTGGTGGATCTTGCGGGAAGTGAGAGAGTGGATAAATCAGAAGTTACAGGAGATAGACTCAAGGAGGCACTCTATATTAACAAGTCTCTTTCGTGCTTGGGGGATGTTATCATGGCTTTAGCTCAGAAAAATTCTCACATCCCATACAGAAACAGCAAACTCACACAGCTATTACAAGATTCACTAGGTTTTAATCAGTCAATTGCCCTTTTTCTTCTTTCTCATTTTCCAATATATGAGGATGGTTGTTCATTTTGCAGTTTTAACTCGGTTTCATGTTGGGTGATGTGTACTTTTGTAGGTGGACATGCAAAAACTTTAATGTTTGCTCACGTAAGCCCTGAATCTGACTCTTTCGGGGAAACTGTTAGTACACTTAAGTTTGCTCAGCGGGTGTCGACTGTTGAACTTGGGGCCGCTCGTTTGAACAAAGAAAATAGTGAACTTAGGGAACTCAGGGAACAGGTAGTTCGATAACAGGATTAATTATACTTATCATCTTACCATAACTGACCCATTCATTTGCCCTTACTACTTAGATCAGGTATAGATTTGATGATAGAAAAACTTTTGCAGGTTGAGCTCCTTAAGAAGGCACTAGCAAGCAAGCAAGACCAGACAAAACAACCAAGTCAAGTAAAGGAATTGAGATCACCAAGACAGATATCTAAAGTAATGAATACTGACCGAACTCCACCACGTCCTCGACGTTTGAGCATTGAAAATTATACGGTTGGTAAGACTGAGAAGGTCGGGTCCAAAACCCCAGGTGCATTACCAAACCCTGGAGCTGAGTCTGCTCCAATACGCTCCCGAAGATCAAGCTTAGAAGGGCCGATGCATGTGAAGAAGGATAAGCTCGAGATTAGAGTTCCACATAGCGAAGTATGGATAATTTTCATGGAGTAATCTTTTATTTTATTTTTGCTGTATTAATTTTTTTAGATAGATTTGGGGCTGATCTTGTGAGTTTTCTTCTGTCTTACTGCAGGTTTACCCGAAAGTTCATGCAGAAGGAAATAGTAATTGTTCTGGGTACCCAAGATCAGAAGCAAACGGTAATAGCATTAAATACAGAGATGATGATTCCCTAATAGAGTTAAGTCCTCGTCACATTGCCCCCCCAAGGAGTCCGACCAGTGCAGCAAGTTTATCGAATGAGAATAGAAAGAGAAATCATCCTGTCCAGTTACTGAAGACACCTGAGCCCACATCCCGTGGAATCAACCAGTGTCAAGTCTTCACTCCAATCGAGCTTTCTCTCTCTACCAACAAGACTAAAACTCCCAGTGTCGCTACTAGTTCAACTAGAAAAGGGTCTCAGATAAGGAAATCACTTCAGACTATTGGGAAGCTTATTAATGGCTCGGAGAGAAAGTAAGTTAACAACATTCACAAAAATTAGCTGCTGAATTGTAGTTTGATTAAGTGTTTAAATCGAAATCTCAAATCGTGGAATTCAAATTTCAGGAACCAGAATGCAAAAGAATCAAAATATACAAACGGTGGAAATGGCAACGGCAATGTGAATGATGTCAAGTCACCCTTAATAACATCCAGTGCCAGGCCATTGAGGAGGCAATCGTTAACAGGTGGGCAGGTTTCAGGAGTGTCTCGAAGAACTTCTCTTGGGGGCAAATCAACTGATTCTTGTGAGTACATTTACAAGTCGACATTTAGACACTTAAAATCTGCAGTCCTCTATATATCCTGAGGAATTTCTGATGTTTTTTCTTCTTCTGCAGATTCAAATAATGGTCGAAATGCAAAGACGCCTCCTCCAGTTCATCCATCAGATCAAATGACGAAACGGTGGTTATAGAGAGATAAATTTTTCGAAGTTTGGCCGTTGAGGAGTTTCTCATCCTTAATTTAAGTGTGAATGTGCTTCTTCTTGAAGCCTTTCCAGTTGCAGACAACATGTTACAGCGACAGACGAGGATGATTGAAGTTGATAGGTGTTCCAACAAGTCGTTGTAAAGGTAATGTTGTACATCAAGAGAATGATTCAATTCATAACTGAATGAATAATCTGTAGCAACAAGCACAAAGTTGATTCTTTTTCAAATGCAGTCTTGTGTATTAGAGATATTCTATTGTATTTACTAAATTGCATGCTGGCCCAAGAAAGTACTGGGCTCGGACAGGCTACTACCCTTGTATAAATGCATTGCCCGGTTCATATATAAGTGCACTGCTCGGACGGGCTATCGCCCATGTAGACATGTATAAGTGCATTGCTCGATCCAACACGATGCATACATGGTTAGCTGATTCCTTTGTCTGACCTAAGGCGCTCTAAGTAGCCATGGGTTGCCCGACCCGGTCACCTCCCACTGTCGTTGACTTTTAATTTTTTTTTCTTCAGATTCCTCTCTGACCACCAACGCCTCCGGTCACCTAAGAATCTCAAACCACCTGTCTCCGATCTTTCTCGATCTTATAATTTTTCTTTCTCTCTCACTCTATCTCGATCTTTGATCTCTTGCTTTATCGAATCTCTTTGATCTCTATTTTCAGTCGGCTGAGTGAAAGATAGTTATAGATCTTAAAGATTCGAGAGAAAGAGAGAGACAGGTGGTGGTAAAAAAGACAGGTGGTGGTAAAAAAATGTGACCGAAGGTGGTCGAAACTGTTAAGACGAGGTGAAGACGAAGAAGTTTAGTCTCCCCTACAAATTTCACAATTTCCCTTTAAAATTTGTACTCAAAAAGTTTGATTGTTTCCTGCGCCCAAATTAACATGTGCACCAAAAAAGAAACAGTTAACATGTGCACCTCTCAAATGGGATGGTCCTCCTTCATCAAAAAAAAAAAAAAATGGGATGGTCCAACCACAAGCCACCATCTCCATCTTCTCTTGTTTCGTTTAAAATTCAATATATCCAAGATAGGTAAAATATTCAAACCCTAATTTGCACAAAGGGTAAATTATGACCAGAAGTTTGCAACTTTCCAAGACATTCCGTTCTATCAAATCCAACCACCAAAACAACATTCCTCCTCCTCCTCCAAAACCCATTTCTAATCTTTCAATACCATCATCATCATCTTCATGGAAGGTGTATTTGATCCTCTCCACCAACCCACCGATCAAAACGTATGTTGGTGTTACCACCAATTTCTCTCGCCGGTAATTGCAATATACATCCTCTTTCTCTCTCTCTCTCTCTCAAGTATTTTCTTTGTGGGTGTTTTCTAATTTATTTATCTTTGGTTTAATTTTGCCACAATTTAACCAAACTCTGACCCGGCATGATCACTTTTTTATACTTGCTTTTGTTCTTTCTCTTTGTGAGCTGCCATTCCCAATTTGATTGTTTGTTCAATTTAATTGAAATTGAAAGACACTTCACTCATGATAACCTACTAAACCAATTGTCTCTCATTGCCCATTGATCACTTAATTTATGAATGACTCTTTCCTTTTTCAAAATTTTCGTATTCTATATATGTGCGTGTTTGTGTGTGCGTGTGTGCGCGCGCGTGTGTATGTGTGTGTGTGTGCGCGCGCATGTGTGATGTGTAGTATTTTGATTATGCAAAACCTGCGAAAACACATTAGCCCAAACATCTTTTCAAAAGGATCCATCGATGTTGTAGGCTCTAATTCCCTAGGTTAGGTTTGCATAGAGTAAATTTGCATGGTTTTTTTTTATGGAGCCCAAGCCTGAAAATGTTGATGTATCTTTCTTGATGAAAAGAACGGGAAATTGGGTCTTTGGCGATGAATCGTGTAATTTCCTGTATCTAAATTGCATTATCATGAGTATCCCAAAACACTAGTTAAAAATGTAGGTGTAGACGCCTTCTAGCTTTTCTCGCCACTAATAGTATGTAAATTCTTTCATTAATTTTCTTTTTTCCCCCTCTTGGCGGATTATGTTTTCATATCTTGGGTTATCTTCACTACAAACATGGGTTTTGAAGGATCGATTTAATTGATGACGGTGGAACGATCTTCTTTGGCCCTATTACAACTCTGTCTAATTAGTTTTTATTGATATTGTGGAAATGTCGTATAGTCTGAAACAGCATAACGGGGAAATCAAAGGTGGAGCAAAAGCATCCCGTTCAGGAAGGCCTTGGGTTTGTGCTTGCATTATTCGAGGATTTAGGGACCGAAGTGAAGGTATCTCTCTACCTACTACTAGTCTACTACTGCATTGATGTATTATAAAAATGAAAGAATCTGAAGCAGGCAAGCAACAATGCTTTTTCTTTTAATTTCCAATTTGTGGGATGATAACTTGGATAGAGTAATTACCGAAAAACAGTGACTTTGAGGTTGAGTTTCTTAAGACATTTTGATTGTAAATCAAGTTAGACTGGTATCTGATATAATTCAGCTTACTTTTATATATGACCACTTTAAAGATTCAACTCTTAAGCCCTTCAGGGTTTCCTCAATATAAGAAAGAAAAAAATGCACAAAGTTGGGAGTAATCGAAAACAACCAAAACATTCACTCCAAAGATGAGTCCCTTCTTTGGCTAATGCTAAGGATGAATGTTGGTGGTGGGATGCCAAAACTGGTTAAAGGCCTTGAATTCGAGATGTCAATAGTTCAGTGAGAGCTTAGTAGTTGGGGTCGGCAGATCCGCCCGAGTAACTCAGTGCTTGGCTCGGGTTCGAGGGTAGCCTGAACCGATCCCAGACCACACCTCCGAGTCAAGATTTTGCGAGTTGTTCGGATGACCTACCCTGATTCTGGTGCAACTGACTCATCAAGTTGAAGAAAAGAAAAGAAACTAAAGAAGAGCAGTAGCATATCTAGGTACGCCTTGTCGCCTGCTTTGTTTTCTTCTTCACTTCCTCGCTACCCTGATCCAATCCTGTCTCCAGCTGCATGGACTCAGAGTGGTTGATTTCTGAATGAGGTTCAGGTTTTGACATCTTAGTGTTGGTAATGGTTGACATTCATTTTCTGTACTATAATCACAATACTAGTTGGAAGATATTTGTGGGTATTAAAGAGGCTAGGCTAAGATGATGTTGGTTGAAGACATGAGGTTCATGAAGTAGAGTATCATGCACAGTTTTAAATGAGAAAAGAAGTTAGATTGGGTGTGATGTTGGTTAGTTCATGCCATAAATGTAGAATTCACATATCTTTTGTCTTAGCTAGTTAGCTACTTGATCAGATCTTCAAACATAACCTAGGATCAAATCTTCAGTATCAACTGAACTCAGAACAAACCGCCAGGAAGTGATTCGGTACTTAAACATTCATGTACCCATTTTTCTTCTTTCATTCAAGGTCCTTGGTAGGTAAATAGAGAGAAAATGCAAAATTTCATTGTTCAAATTTAGTTCTTTTGGATTCTTGGATGATAATTTGGTTTCATATTCAATGATCTCTGCTGCACTTACGGATGATAGATAGCTAAGTAGTTGGATCAACTAATCCGCCCGGGTAACTTGTGCATATAGAGGGATTTGGAGGTAGCCCGAGCCAATCCCATGTCGAACCCCCGAAGTTAGTTGACAGAGTTGTTATGTAAAGAACTTTGAATTTTCGACCCCATCACACACACACACACTCACACCCACTCAAACCCACTCATGAGTTGGTGAAAACTCAACAAAACTCATGTTACTCGGATTAGCTTCATGGTTAACAAGGATCGGCTCCTGTCACAAATGTCGAAACGGTCCTTCCCCTGATGGTTTAATACAGGTTCAAGTCAAGAACCAGGTCAAGGACCAGGATGAAAAACATCTTTACCTTGTCCTGAATCAGGCTTTACCAGAACATTTTTTACTTTTTTCTATGTTCTTATATAATATTTAATTATAATCAACTGTTATATGTATTTCGAGTATGATTTTTGATCATTTTTTCTTTCTTTCAGCCTGCGAATTGGAATCGAAATGGAAGAGCATCTCAAAAAAGTCGACACGCAAAAGGAGAGACCCCGACGATAAGACAGAAAAGTCATCTCTACTTCTGGAACACAGACAAGTATCTTTAAATAAAGTGAAAAATTCATTGGATTTCAAACACTTAGAAATTGATTGGAAAATAAATACAACTTGATTGTTCAATCCATGCTTCTATTTGAGGAATTTTGGCTTTATTTTATTATTATTGTAAATTAATGTAATAATAATAAAGTCTTGGGTTTAGTTTTCTTGGCTAAATTTGTCTGACTAATCTAATTTACTAAATAAATTATTTAAAATATACTTGATTATACAATTGAATATTATCCGGACGAAAAATATCTATATTGAAATAATCTTTTTAATATGCTTAATTAAATTCAGCTGGTGTCACTGATGCGACTCTTCTTTTGTATAATTGAAGAATCTACAAGCTTGTGAAAAGGACATTAAAAAAACCTAAGCCTGAAAATATCAAGATTCCTTTCTTGTTTTCTAATGAAGGTCATTTTCACAAAAAAAATTGGTTGAAGGTCGCCGGCCGGAAATTGGCCGGCCGGCGACCTAGAGAGAGAAGGAAAAAAAAAAAAAAAAAAAATTATGGTTGAAGGTCGCCGGCCGGAAATTGGCCGGCCGGCGACCTTCACCGGTGAAGACGATGAGGTGGCGAATACATGAGGTGTTAGAAAATATTCCCCATAAAATATATTTCCCCGAAAAATTTTCAAAATTCTACATATTCCCTTTAAAATTTCACACCCTGGAAACTATTTAGCTTTCCCCAAAGCGCTGGCCATTTTAAAACCTACCAATAATTTTTTCTTATTTTCTTTTAGGATCTTTTGATATTTACTTAGAAATTTTGGGTTAGCTGACCTCAATTAAAGACTATCTGATTATTAAAGAAAAAGGAAGATAAAAAAACAAAGAAATAGATTCAACTTGAGAGAAAAGTGGGGTAACAAATAGTAGGAAGAATCTATCTCATGAGTCATGAAGTATCTCTCAATCAACACCAAATAAAAGAGAAGAATGGTCTCAACCACAGACATGTTTTTCAAAAGTTTCTTTCAATTTCTTATTCCATCGTCTACCTTCTACCGGTGTAGTAGTTGGACATCTTCTCTGGAACTCAGAAATCTCATATTCGATTCTCAATAAAAGTAAAAATACATGATTTATTGGATTTGGGTTATTAAGAATATAATAAAATAAATGTATGAAGAAATGAGTTTTAAGTCCGTATGGCCCTAGGGGCTTGACATGGCCTTTAGCTTAAGATGTCTTTCACAATGACCGTTACAGAATTTATTCAGCTCGTGATGTACCTACGTATTATATATTGATGTATCCAGGTCCGTCTGTTTTCCAACAACTCTCACATGAGAGGTACGTTCGAAGGATCGGCTTGAGCCAGTCTACCATGACCCACCACCCACACCTGCTCTATATAAGACTCCCATCCCCAAAGGATGGCAGGGGGTGTTAATGGCAGGACCACTTCACACCAAAGTAGATAGTGGAAAGCTACTACCAAGTTTGCTTAAGAATAGATTATAGCTTACTTAGTTATGAGGAAAGAAAGTACTAGTATATAATAAAATAATATGCATATAATTTATGCTTTTGTTGTATTCCTCTTTTTCCCTTTTCTAACTCTTCTCTATCATCTCATCATCTTTAAGAACAGATCAACTTCTACTTCAGTCCATCTGAATGAATTGTAGGCAGTCTCTGTACCTATGTATGTAGAGAGAGAGAGAAAGACAGATACTTGAATAGTTGCTTTATTCATCTGGTTTTCTGAAAATGATAATCTAGAAAACACCATGGTTGTGTTACATTTGAAAATTATCATGTGGGTCTTCTTCTTTCAAGTTAGTTTTTTTACTGTTTCTCCTTCTTCCTGGAACCCACATCACTTTATTAACAAAGAGACGAAACCGATACTCAAACAAAGAACAAACAAGTTCTGGAAATTTGAAGAACAATCCAATAGTTGGATTGAACTAAATTTACCGTTTGATCTTTTCTCCTGTATCAATGGAAACTGTACTAAAGTGACTACAATCATTGATCATAACAAGAAGAAGAAACAAGAATTTGCAGGAACAGACGGATCATTATCGTCATCCCATGATCTTGAACAAGGAAAGAGATTGAAAATCAAGTCCAACAAGAAACAACTAGTTTCGGAGGAGCTACGTTTGAGAAAGAGAATATCTCTTACGAAGATGACAGAGAAATCTATTTGGGTAACTGGCGAAAGCGGGTCTATTTACGAAAGGTATTGGAACGGAGTGCAGTGGGTTATAGCACCTCATGATTTACCAGCTGGAGCTGGTCCTGCAGTTTCAGTTTTTACTGTCAATCAAACAATTCTTGCTCTGTCTGAAACAGGGCATCTGTATAAGGTAAATTTCAATTCTCTAATCTATTATGGAATTTCATAGATGGATTAACACCTTCATCAATATAAATATGTATAAATAAATGAAGATTAGATTACGTTAGATTCACTTCAGTTTATCATCGTCGTAATAACTTGAATTTCCAGCAATTTGAATATCAGCCTACAGTCTTGTGAATGATCTAAAAGGATGAAAAAAGTAAACAGATAAAATTTAGCTTTGATGAACATAATTCATGGTGAAGTTAAGTCAAAATCAATCAATAGGAAAATTGGCAGAACACCCTAGGCAGAATTTTTGTTTGTCAAAAGGATCCATCAATGTATTTATGATTTAGCTCCCTATGTAAAGTTTGCACGAGTAAGGTCTGCACGAGTAAAGTCTGCACAAATTCACCTATATCTTTTTCATAGTTTGCACAAATTCACACATATTTTGAACATTGTTGCACGGGTTTGCATAGGGAGGCCAAGCCAAAAAAATATTGGTATGCCCTTTTAACCAAGAACACAAAATTGTGTCTTCGGCATGATTTCCTATTAAAACAATTGATGTGTTATCAAGGCGAAAAACAACCTAGTAACCTACCCAGAATTTTCAGTTGCAGGTAAATGAAAACACAGTTCCAGTTTGGTCTGAAAATAAACCAAAATTTGAGTCGAGTAAGAAAGGTAAGGAAATGGAAGCAAGCTCTGGACTCCAAATCAAATCTGGTATCATTTCATATGATGGAAAGTGAGTACATCTTATCTCGTTAGCTATTAGTACTGGATGTTCTATAAACCCAGATGAACTTCAATAGATAAAAGAAAATAAAACAGGAAATTTCCCAAATTTTTTAGGGACTTTTTCTTATACCAATAAAATTATGTCGTTTCCTATTTCCAGCAGCAGAATATATTTCTCGACGATGAGTGGATCGTTGTTGGAACTCAGTGAAGTCGAGTCTCAAAGGTAAGTAAGACTAGGTTGTCATTACAGAGTAGGAAACTAATTTGATTAATCGTGAAGCTCGCTAATTTTATTGAACAGATGGATATATCATGGTCGACCGCCTGGTGGAGATGTTGCATCCATAACTGATGCTGCCAGCATTAGACCGGATTTAGTATTTATTATAAGGTGAACAACTACAAATTATCGAACTAGCAACAAAATCTACTTTGGGGTTTCATGATATAACTAAAAAGATTTCATTAAGTTCGTGCTACACTTTATTTTTAGAATCGTAAGATGGAAATAGACTGTAAGAAGTTCACCTAACATTTCAGAATTAGATTGAAGACTGCTTCCATGGGACGATATAGTATGAACTATTAGAAAATTTAGAAACCAATTCATTGAAAATTACCTAAAGTAAGATCATTCGGTGCAGCTCAACAGGGGATCTTTACGAATTTGACAGAAACTCAAAACCATCATGGAGGAAACACATATGGACTGAAGGGAAAACCCGAGAAGAAGCTTCACTTGCACCATTGACAGGCTTTATTGTACATAGCTTGGTCGGACTTCATTCTATATCCCTCTTCCTTTTAACTAAGGTAGCATACCTATGTCACTATTATTGTGTTTATCACTTTATCTATCATCTTTCACATGATCTTCCTTTTGTTCTTATTTTCTCCTTCTATGTTCGCTTATCCGTACAACAGTATAATTAAGTCAAGTAAGGCGACTTAGTATGTTTATTTTGTGTATACAAATGTTCGCATATTAGTTCGATTATATGGTTGATTTTGTCATTTATTTATGTCTTTTTGGAGTTATTTATAGGGTTCTGTATAGTTATTATGCGATGTACTCTTCTTAGTTAAAAGGCTGAATTTTCGAGTTTTTGGATAGTAAAACGGTATTAAGAGAGTTCAACAAAAGTTATCCTACTATTTAACATAAATCTGGATTCCATTTTCCCTGCATATTAGTGATATTGAAGTTTGTCAATCAACAGTATTACCTAAATATTTCAAACATTCATTTTTCTAAGAAAAAATCATAGACATGCAGGCTGGTAATTTGGTTGAACGGAGACTGCACCGAAGGAAGTGGAAATGGATAGTACGAGGAAGTCCAAAAGATTACCACTTGACTTCTATCACACCAGTTGTACAAGATGAAAAAATCTCCTCAGTGTTCTTTACTACATCAACTGGATCCATATTTGAATATCAAATTCTTAAGCAGTCAGGTAATCACGATATGCAAGTTCAAGTTATTCTAAGTTTATATGCTAAACTGATTCACTTTTTGACTTCTCTAGCTATTTTACTAAAGTAAACAAGGAGTCATAAACCATAGAAAAACTTACTTTTGTTCGCTTAGAAGATTTGTCGAGCTATCTTGACTGTAAGTCTGCAACTTCTGTTTTTTTTCTCTTTTTTCCTTCTTTTCCTTGTTTGACATGAAAAGACAGGTATGGACGAGGACAATCAAATTCAGCAACAAACATGGGTAGATCATAGGCATCCGATTGATGCAAAAGCAGCTAGAGGGATTCCTGGACTGCATCTTCAGACTGGAAGGACACTGTTCCCATTAGATGATGGAAGACTGGGAGAGCTCCATTTATCGGGTATCATGGGTGAAGGTTCAGGCCCACTAACTCGTTCAATTAATCTGCGCAGAAAGACATCAATTAAGTATGAATGGTCGGTTTTAGATGCCCCGGAAACTGAAGGATGGAATACCGAGTATTGCAATGAAGAACGTGGCCCTTCGAATTGCATTACAGGAATAATAAGAGATGAACCAGATGATGACTTGGACAATGAAAGACCCGTAACTATAAGGCGGAGGGGAAGGCAAGAAAACTTAAGTTACCTAGTTCCAAGTAAATCAGAGAGTACAACTAGTAACGTTCTCGATAGCTCTTTTAATGACCAAGATAACTTCTTCCTAGATGAGATCAATAAGAATTTCCGTATGCGAGTCATTGAAGCGGGTAGGTCATTTTTCTTTGTAACAGACAATGGTTTGACTTTTGAATACCTATATTCTGAAGATCTATGGTTGTGGTTGAGACATGAGCACTCGGCAGTTATGAAAGGTGTATTAGGGAACTATAATGGAAGTCTGTTTCTGGTTGACATTTATGGGAACTTACTTATTCGGGAAAGATACAACAATGAATTGTCATGGATAAACTGCACGGCTATGAAGAAAGGAAGGCAAGTGATAGGTGGTCCTCCATGGGACGGTATACCTGGTCAAGCTCGTAAAGTCACGATCGAAGATGCACTGTTCTTTGTCAGCAAAAATGGGAGATTACTAAAATTTACAGTAAGTTCAGAAATGCACTTAATAGAAGGTTCTTATTTCACTTAGATTAACCCTTACAACATAGTGAACCAATACCTAGAACAATAAAATAATTAAAAAAATAAACATGCATATGAATCGACAGCCACTCGTCTAATTCAGAATGGCATTCGTCTAGTTCAGAATGGCATTCGTCTAGTTCAGAATGACATTCGTCTAGTTCAGAATGACATTCGTCTAGTTCAGACTTCAGAATGACATTCGTCTAATTCAGAATGACATTCGTCTTATAGGTTTTCTCTCGAAGGTTCAAGTGGAAAGATTGTGGTCATCCACCAAATACTAGAATTGCATCTATAGTCGATCAAGAAAATCTAAGAGCAAATATAGTTTTTGTTATTGGAAGAAGTGGACGACTTTACCAGTATAACAAATTGACACAATTATGGCACGAGCATCTCCAATCTCCTCATTTAATCCTATCAAGACTGCCCGCAACTGCAGTGAGGTTTTCATCTTTATCATTAATTGGTTCTCTGTTCATGGTTACGGAAAATGGTGGTCTTGTTGAATATCACTGGGACACATTAGAAGGCTGGAACTGGATCGAACATGGAACCCCGTACAACAACGTAATCTTCATCAGTCCTCCAGGACCATGTTTCCAACATAGTCAACTATTTTTAATCGGTTCAGACGGATATGTTTATCTACGATATTTGGATAAGAGAATGTGGAAATGGAAATGTTTCGGAACACCTTCCATTACCACGAATCAAGAGGATTCGTCCAACAATGTATGTGTTTCACGAGATTCAGAGAAAGTGAAAAGCATAGATGATCATGATAGACACTGCGACCCAAAGGTTAGTGGAAATTGGTATTCTTAGTACATTTTGAGTAGATAATTTTATGTTGAAGTTTTGGTCCTTGTTTGATGCAGGTGGCGTCGATACGACCAATTCCATTTTCTGAGAATTCAATACTTTTCGAACTAAGAGATGGCAGAGTAAGTAACAACATTCTCAACAATGTCTCTGGTTTCCTAAAGCAGCAAACTGAAATCATCAACATGAACTCCAGTTTGAACATTATAGAAACATTAATAGAAAGTCAATAATTAGACGATATTGAATTGTTACGTCTTATTTGAAACCTAAGGTGAAAATTCATAGCATAGTTTCAATCAAATATCTCTACTATATAATTAACCAAAGAGGCACCATAAATAGGAGGAGCAAGCTAAATAGAACACAACCAAGGAAAATAGATACACTTACAGTGGTTTCATTAAATACGAGATCTGCAAATCCCTTCGGCAAGCTCCATCCAAGACTATGGTTGAAGAAAAAAAAATTTAGAGGTGAATAAAAAGTTTATGGTAACATTAGAGAACATAATAGACCTTGGCAAGAAAAGAGAAATGGAACAAATAATAGCTACATATCATGCAAATTGGAACCTATTAAACAAACATATTGAAGATAGAGAGTTTCTAATAGGTATTACTACTTATATTGCAGTTAGCAGAAATGCGAAGAATTGACGACACATGGGTGTGGTCACATACAGTTACTACTCCGATAAGCAGATGCCTTGAAAGTTATTGGACTGATTCAACGTCATAATACATGGAAGTCGAAACTCAAAAACCAATTACAGAGATAGTATGGCACATTTGGCAGTGTACAGACTACAATGAAGATTCATTGTGGTTAGTGTTATTTTAACAGATCTTTTATCTCTTTTCATAATATCGAACATGGGTTCTGATATATAGTTGTTGATATTTAAGAAGAATACAGTGCACCTATAACCACCTTGTATAGTAATTAATGAACTAGACTCTGTAAATAAGAAAAATGCATATACAATGAATTTGCTTTATATCAAAATCGTATGTAGCTTACGGGAATTACCTTATTATGTTTTCACGTCCGTTCCACTTATAGTAGAGGTTCTACGAGATTTGTTTCCCAAATTCTGCCACCCCTTTTATCCATTTCCTTCTAGTCTAGCATATTTGAGATCGTTCCTTATGCTGTTCATGAGATATTGATTGCATGCCCTTACGTTTGGATAAAGTTTTATTGTTTTCTCCCTTTCAAGTGGACTAAATGAGTTGCTCTTGTGTAAAACCTACATCAAATTGGTACTCAAGCCAGATTTGATCTCAAGAAGCAAAAGAAAGTGTTCAATAAACATGGCACCACAAAAAGTGAAGACAACCCCTAAGAAAGAAGAAAGAATCTTGAACTCCGTCAATAAGATGCTTAAACAAATGATATGATAAGTTCAACCCATTTAAGATATCGCAAGTATCTGACAGGTTTCCAACCTTAACAACATCCAATATGGCTGAAAACACTAGAAAGTAATATCCTTGTTACTTAAAGATATTAACTGTTTAAAACATAAGAAAAGTACTAACTGATCACGAATTATAGATACATGTAAGAATTTGGATACCGAATGAAAGTAAGAAAAAGGAGAACAGGGAATGCCTTCAAATAGTAGTAAGGAAACCCACTTGACTCACTTCCTTCTATTATATACTAAAGTTTTGTATGATTTTTTGCATATTTGCTATATCGCCAATAGTTTGAAGCAGTAACCTATTAAAAATTACTCGGATGTAACTTGCCCTTTCGGATATATTCTGAATAGCCAACTCTAAATTTATTAATCAACTCTTTACAAGAAGAAACTTGAGCAAGTATCCTCTGATGTATGAATTTTTTTCATTATGATGGTTGAAGTATTTACATTATAATGACAAAGTCTACACTAAAAGAAACATATTATACATATTTATATTCAAATTGACATTGGAGGTAGACAAACTTATCGAACACTAATCCGCAAAGCCATAAATTGAGACTTGATAGATGATCTTATCCAGCTCCAGATAGAGAATTTGGATCCGAAGAAATGTACCCTTACTACTTTTTGTGATCCTTCTCTGACAAATGCCAAGTCTTTGGAAACACCAAAATCAGCAGACTCGGGATCATCCACGATTGGTAATGAAACAGAACCTTGCGACTCTAAGGTAGTGATCCACCCCCGAAGTAAATAATTTACGATCTGTTGAAAACGAAGTGTTAGATCACATAAACTTCCCAAATATGAGAAGACTATGTCGATTAGGGCAAAGCAAGTATACCTCGGGAACTTCGTCATGAGGGCAATGACCGGCCGGGCTGATTTCATAAAAAGGAGTATCAGGCACTTTTTGTTTCACCTGAAGGCCCCAAATGGGCTTCACCCAGGGGTCTTCTTTCCCATACATTAAACAAATTGGTATATTATTCGTCTGGCAACTGCAGATATAAGCGTTCACGAGTTACTTATCCACTAGCATGAAGTACTGAAATTCGAGAATACAACATGAGAGTTGTAGAATAGGTTTAGATATGCTCACCTGGACAAAGACTCCTCAAATGATAATTCTGCCTTAGGAGCAAACAAGATCGAAGCAAGTGATGCAGCAGCAGCTGGATGTTCCGTCGTTTGGACTATACGAGAAAATACGCTGTCCACGTCTGTTGAATGATCAGCATAAACTTGCTTAAGCACCTCCGCTATACTTCTAGGATCACTTATCTTCTGCCAACTAAAATCAATAAAAGATTTGATTTAGACATTTAGTCCCCTATAAGCCACCAACAACAGTGATTCTAGAAAGATATAATGCATAACCTCTTCCACTTAGAAGTTCGGAAACAATTCTGTTCCCTGGACTAATACCACCAGAACGCCTCTTAAACATAGTTTTTAGAGAAGATCTGTGCTAATTTACTTGCACATTTCACCAAGATAAGATTACTTGGCTCAGATATGAACAAGGGGAAAACTTACAGGAATGCTATGAGCCTCCTCACACCGACTGGCAGAGGAAACGTGCCGGCCCATGGGAAGATCCTGGCTACTCTTGGGGATCTTATGGGATTAGGTAGCAATCCCCAAAAAGGTGTTGCATTTAGCAACGTGACACCCTTAACTAGTTTAGGGTTGCCCGCTGCGAAGTATAGCGCAACGAATCCTCCAAGTGAGTTACCCACAATGTAAACTGGCTCCCCGATAACCTGTGGTGACAACGCAAGAGTCAGTGCAAATGCCTCAACCAATAACTTTAGTGGATGCATGAACTCAGACATTTTTCATACAAAAAAAAACCAACAGAATTTTCTTTTCATCATGAGAAACCATGTTTCCTTGTGAATCATCAAAATGGGAAAACTCATCAAAATTCGTGTTTTCAGATGCTCTGGAGCAAGAACCAAATTTTGTATATACCACCACAAATTATATGGTCTACGGGCGAGCTTTTTAATAGTTCTAACCATTTGAAATTTAGAACCCATGACTCCCAAATGCTACAAAAAGATAGGGTACATAAAGACATCTTGGTTCGAAGGGAGAAAAAGAGGACAAAGAATAATCTGATGGAATATCAATTACTAACTATGCAGAACAGTAGCAAATAACTAACGGAAAAAGCCCGAAGAATAAGAACCGATACCTCCTCGATGAAATGGAGAACCTGATCCCTCCATAAATCAATTGAGTAGACTAAATCATCAGCCCATGGCTCAGTTTTTTCTCCAAAACCCCACATCAACTCCTTGCTGTCTGAAACACCATCTACCTCGACAGATGGAGCAGGGTCTTCAGTGGGCAATGACAGGCCTTGGCCTAGAAAATCCAAGGCCCAAACTCTATAATCGCGACCGAGATCCTTCAATTGTTTCTCATAGTGAAAAGATCCAACACCGAAACCAGGAAGAAATAGCAATGGTGGGGAATTGACATTTTCAGCCCCAGATTTTTCATAGTGCACTTTAAGCTTGGGTTTCCACTCCCAGAAACAACTACTGATAGGAGAACCACTATTAGGCTCATGTGGTAGACCTGGAATTAAAACCTTTGCTATTGAACTATCTTTCTCTGGAAAACTTAGGACGTTCCCTTTCGTATCAACTACATATTCATTAGAGGTTTCACTCAAGCTATTTGAGTCGAACATACATTGAAGTGAACCAACTGACCCAGATGATCCATTTCGGTTTTCTATCTTAGTAGAGTTGAAGTTTACAGAATCATTAAGGCTCAGAGAACCCCATCTAGAATTTGCCAAACAGCATACAATTTGAGTATTCCTAGCAAGCAAGTACCTTGACCGACTTAAACTCAAGCTTTTCCTCAGTAATTTCAAGTTCGAATGGCTGCCAGGTAGATTTGGCTCAGTATAACAAAATGAAAGGAGTTCCATCACTGGTTAATAGTTTTCTGCTGACAAAAGATTGTATATCAAAATTCACTAAATAATACTTGAATACAGAAATAAGAAGAAACTACTAACAACTAACACAAGTTGAAGCAATACCCATATTTATTTTAGAGAAATTAACAGCTTTGGACACTAAACAAAGACTGTTAACAAAAACCCTAGTCATAATTTACCTTGAAATGAAGAAAGACCTACTTCTGAATTAGTATAAAATAACTTGATAAAATGTTTTAATAGGGTTTGGGGTTTTATGATTTTGCACAACATGTCAACAAGAATAAATATAAAAATTGAAACATAAATAAAAATTGACATTGATGAGAACCCAGATAAAAATTAACTATTATTTCTGCTCCAAAATGAGAAATTAAAATATTAAAGAAGAAATCAATCTAGGGTTATGATGAAAGTGTAAAAACAAATAAAGATTAAAAAAGATTTGAAAGCTCCTACCTTTTTGGAAGAGGAATTAAAATATGGAACCAGCTGAGGAAGAACAGTTGCTCCAATAGACTTTCTATATTGGAGAGTGAGAGAGATCATTTCCAACAAGGTTTCTTGAAAGACTGTCCATCCCATGTTTCACACGCTACCTAACTAGTCATGGCTCATGACAAATAATCTGGGTCCCCCAATCCACAGACTTCCTTTTTTTTTTTTTTTTGATGAAAGAACAGACTTCCTTCTCCCTATGTTACTTTTACAAACAAGTCGACTAGGTGAGGCAATATATACCTTTGGATTTGTGATAATTTAAGATCTCCACATCAAGCCTAGAACTCCACGTTATGTGGTCTTTGTTGTCTTCTAATTCAGGTCTAACTTCTCTGAATAGTTTGAATGGCTGACTCATTGAGGGTTGTTTTGAGGGG
>BEHA01001107.1:430415-442981 GCA_002897215.1 Eschscholzia californica subsp. californica | reverse complement strand
GGTTCAGACAATATAGAAACAAACACCACTTGAGGGGTGTTTGAGGGAGTGGAACTGGTGCAGTCACACCATGCCTCCCTCAAACTGCAAGGTTTCCTCAAAAAGCTAGGAGCTCCTAAATACGCAATTAAATTTAATATTTCGACGGTCTAAATTGTATTAAATAAAAAAAAAATGTAGCTTAGTTGGTAATCATCTAGTACAAATAACGTGGAATTACAAGTTCAATATTCTTTGTTGTATATGTTTGTTACACTTTATTTTCATTTTATTTTGTAAAGAGTCGCTTGCAAATAAAATATTTTGCAGTACTAGCCATTTGCGAAGTTAAAACTTCTGTAGACTCTATGTTTGCAAAAGATGGAACTTCTGTAAGATAGTCGTTTGCAAAAGAAAAATTCCACATAGAGTCGCTTGCAAAAATAGAATTCTTCAAAAGTAACATTTTGCAAAATGGAACTCCTTGAAATAACCATCTACAAGAATTAAAAAAAGGTAAAAGAAGATGAAATGAAAGTAGATCTTGTATGACTGATAATAAAAAATTAAGTCTAAATGTTACAAATTTCAACAAAAAAAGAAGTCTAAATGTACAAATTTTGCTGAAACCTGACTTGTATTAAAAGAGTTAAATGAAAGTTAAAAAAAAAAACAGTTAGGAAAATGACTCAAAATGAATCAAGTATAATGAAATGGTACGTCTTAACTTATCAGAAAGAAATAAAATTTCTATTGTTGTTTTTCTGAAAATACTTTATTTCTATTGTAAATAGTAGGTGAAGTTTTTCTCCAAATGTTTTTGTCCTGTTATCTCATTATTCTTAACTAGGTTCCCACCGCGCCCTACGGGCGCGGTAGATCCCTTTTGGCTAACGCCGTCGAGATAGATCGCGTTTTCTGACTTCCCGTGTCCAGCATACATCTACACGTGCATGTTCCAATATGTCAAGTTTCACACCTTTTGGTGACATGTGAATACCTGTGATCTGAAATCAGTACACGATTTCATACGAAATCAGTACATTCTAAATATTAGGGGGAATTTGAAAGATTGATGAAAAATAGGAAAAAAAACCTAAAGAAAGAGAAAAAACTATAAGGCATCAAACTTCATATTACTAAACTCTTCAACATAAAATACAAACATTTCATAAAAAAAAACATATAACACAAAGAAATACATTATTCCCATACAAAAAATACAATAAACTCATCAACATTAAAAATATATAATTGATTATATATGATAAAAGGACTAAAAAAGAGATAGAAGAAGAATATTAAGAAATTCTTCCGACGAACGTTGCTCCAACAATTCTTTGGGTCCATCATAACCTAAATTGTGGCCTTCATAAAAAAAAAACCTAAATTGTGGCCACATGGAAAAAAATGAAAACTTAGAGTAAAATAAGCAAAAATCAAAGTATTAATAGAAAATTTTTTATTGTAAACGAATAATTCATCGAGAAAAAATAAGATTAGTAAAAAATTTAGGAACATTTGTTCAACTCAAGACCTTATGATATGGACACTTTTTTCATTCCTGAAAGAAGTAAAACGAACATAATTAGTGTAGTGAATGAGAAAAACATGCTTCTTCATCTCTAAAAACAAAACTTTAAAGCCCTGCATATTCAAACATAAGTAAAAACAAAACGAAAAGGAAACAAATATAAAAGAAGAATAACGATGGTGGAAGTTTAAAAAATACATAGGGAGGGAAGAAGAACCGGTTGATCTATCTTTTGGAACCTGCAAAATTCAAGATAACATAATAAACACACCACGGATAAGTTGTGCCTTTGCCATTTCTCCCCAAACAACGTATCTTGATTCCATATACGGACCTAAAGCCAAAAAAAATTATGTTTAAAAGTTAGTAACCATGTGAAAGAAAAATTAACCACAATTATGTTTAAAAGTCAGTAACATAAACCACAAGTAACATAGTTTGTCAATAACTACTCGCATTCATTGTGACAATAACATTCTTCACGTGAACACCTAGTCAGACAAACAGATGAAAAAAGAATGAGAAATATAAACCACCACTTTGCTTTTACAACCAAAAACTTCAGTGAAGCATTTCACCAAACAGTTTTTGAGCAAACTTCCACCAAACTTTTGAATTGCTTACTCTAAATTGCTACACCACCCAAGTATTTCTACAAATACTTTGTGGAATTCAAAAGACCATCTAAATTGCTTAACACCACCCAAGTATTACTACAAATACTTTGTGGAATTCAAAAGACCATCTAAATTGCTTAACACCACCCAAGTATTACTACAAATACTTTGTGGAATTCAAAAGACCATCTAAATTGCTTAATCTAAATTGGTTACTCTAAATTTCTACAAATACTTCCTGCAATTCAAAATACTTCCCTGCAATTCAAAAAACCATAAAAAAAAGCATCAACTAACAGTCTAAAAAAATTCAGAAGTTTAGGTTTCTAATTCACAGTCAGTTAAGTTTATAATTCAGTAACTCTAAAAAAAACCATCGAATTTATAGTCAGTTAAGTCTTAAAAAACCATCGAATTTATAGTCAGTTAAGTCAAAAAAACAAATTCAGAAGCTTGGGTTTCTACTACTCTTTTGTAGAGAACACCATGAAAACAAAGAATGAGAAAGAAGGGTTACCTAAGTGCAGAGAACATTAACTGGCCGTGGGATTCAATGGAGAAGAAGATTTCAGAATGAGTAAATTGGAAATGTTGATTTCGATGGAGATGAAGTGAAAACTAAATTTAAAGAGTAAAACTGTTTCTAGATAGAGACCAAATTGAAGCCTGAAGGAGAGATCGTGGGAGAAAAATAGGAGTTGTTGGAGATGTTTAAGGGGTCGAGTAAACTGGAAACAAACTTAATTACAGAGTAAAACTGTTTGGAGATAAAGACCAAGTTGAAGTCGGAAGAGGGAGAGATCGTGTGAGGAAAAATAGAGATTAGTGGGTAAATGACTAATTTAGCCTACAATTGGGTATCTAATTACTCAAACATTCAAAAAAGATAAATTTTGAAATATTTTTATCCGTCAGATGCAAAATCCACACAAAGAATGGACGGTCAGACTTATCCCTTGGATAACCAACTGAGCTGTTTTAATATAATAGATTCTTATTACGTGGTTGGTTATATGAAAATTCCAGATTTTTATCGTGACTACAAAAGATGCCTTAGTCATATGACAAAAGAATCCGACTGTATCAAAAAATCCAACTTTATTACAAATTGACATTGGTAGAGATGTAATACTGATAGGTGGAACTTCTTCGTTATACAAGAATATATTTTGTAATGAAAGATGAAATATCGATGGGTCAATATTTTTGGTTTTTTTTTTGGGCCGGTAATTATAAGGCCCAAAATGGGGAAGTTAAAGAGAATCAGGCCCAATACTAAATAATAATGAGGAAAAAACCCAATAGGTAAAAATACAATTTTACCCTCCAAAATGAAATTTTCCGCCCAAATCAGCGTTCTGAACAATTCTTGGTTTGCTCTCGACAATTTTGTAAATTTCTGAACAAATCTTAGTTTGTCTCAACAATTTGTAAATTTTTGAACAAATTCGTTTTTGCTTAGACATTGTTTTGCCAAAATATTTCGCATTTTTTTCTTTTGCATTTTACATAGACAAACAAACACAAACATTTTGGCTACAACATTTTTCGATTTGTCTTGTGAAAAAATAAATGGTTTTCGCATTTTCTGTTTTGCTTTCGACATAAATATAAAGACTAAAGCATTTTTTATTTGTCCTTTACAAAAATTAAAATGTTATGCATATTATCCTTTGTATTTAACAAATCCGTTAACGAACAAATAATATTTTGACTAATACATTATATATGTTGTTAAGAACATAATTATATATGACGCCAACATTTTATAATAAGTCGGGACATTATTATAGATATTGTCAACATTTTATAACAACACAATGATATATGTTGTCAACATATAAGGGTAAAAATGGAATTATGAAAAAAATATGTTGCCTTGTTAACAACATAATTACATATGTTGTGAACATTTTGAAAAATGTTAAAAAATTGGGTTTTTTTGACATTATTATTTTTGAGTGGGTTTTTTTCTTATTAGGGTCTAGATTTTTGGGTTTTTCACTCATTTTTTCTTTTTTTTTTTGTTGTTGAAAGATCAATATTTTTGTTTGAAATTATTTTTCGCTTTGCACTTTTACCTTTGTGATTTTGTTTTTAAATTTTCTCTTATTTCTTTCCCTTTTCTCTCATTTGGCTCGTATATCTGACTAAGAGGACTTCCCTTCGCAAGAATTTTCTCTTATGAAGGGGACATTGAATTGGTATTCTCCTACCCCTTCACTACAAAATAGATTCTTCCCTTTGTCAGTGCAGGACAATGGGCGATTAGTGAGAAAGAGAAAAGAAAGTCTTTCAATGACCAGTCTTTGCCATCAACTAGTTGAAGATGAAAGAAGAAGAAAGGAGAAAGAAATAAAATAAATAAAAAGAAAAACATAAAGAATAAAGCTGAAAAGTGAAAATAATTTATAGGTGAAAATAGAAATCAGACACGTATGCGAGCTAAAGTAAACTACCTTACTACCGGCCACCTATAATCATATGAGGGTAAAATAACACCTCGTCGACGACCCATCACAAAAACAAAAAAAAACGCCATCACAATCTCTATAGTACCGCCAAAGGGTTTCCTTCGCTGGTACTAGAGAGCAGAGAGAGAATGAAGAAGATAGGGAGAGATAGAGAGGAAATAAGAGAGATAATAATAGTGGTTGTGGCGATTTTCAGTGATGGTGGTTGTGGCGGATTTTCAGTGATGGTGGTTGCGGAAGATGGCGAAAGAAGAAATTTAATTGTTGTTTTTCATTTATTTTTGGTGATGGGTCATAGACGATGTGTCAGCAGATCGTTCTCTGACGATGGAGCGAAAAAGATAAAGAAGACATGTTTCAGAAGGAAAGGTAAAAGAGAAAGAATTAGTCAACTGTTAACATTGACTGCCACTGACTAACATAAAAGGCTCAAAAGGGAGTTATATTGAGAGCAGAACACCGAGAGTCATTTTAGTGAGTTAGTCATCTTTAGGGGTCAAAATAGAATTAACCCCAAACTTGGAGTCAATATTGGAAGTTGGTGTAGATTTATTGGTTAGTTAATGGTATTAAAATGAAGGGAGAATTACTGAAACCCCCACCTTTTCATAATACACATTATTGAAATCCCCACTTTTAATTAATAATTAGTACTAAAACCTCCACCTTTTCATAATACACATTAAAATCCCCACTTTTAATTAATAATTAGTACTAAAACCTCAATCTTTTCATAAGAAAAGGTGGGAGTTTCAGTAATGTGTATTATGAAAAGGTAGGGGTTTCAGACTTTCAGTAATGTGTATTATGAAAAGGTGAGGGTTTCCGTAATTATTAATTAAAGGTGGGAGTTTCAGTAGAGTTTCAGTAATTCTCCAAGGCCAGCGCTTTGGGGAAAGCTAAATAGTTTCCGGGGTGTGAAGACTTGGTCAAAAATTGGTTAATTTTGTTTGACAATTTTATTTAGAGGGAAAGCAAAATACTTCTCCACCTCAGCTCTCTCTCTCTCTCCACCTCACCTCACTCTCTCCACCTCACTCTCTCTCCACCTCACCTCTTTATCTTCTCCGATTAGGTCGCCGGCCGGAAAATTTTCCGGGCGGCGACCATGAAAAAAAAAAAATTTCACTCTCTCTCTCTCTCTCTCTCTCTAGAAACTCCGGCGAAGGGATTTCCCTTTGCCGGAGTTCCGGTCTGTTAAAGAACAGACCGATCTGGTCTGATCGGGTCTGTTGAAGAACAGACCGGAACTGGTCTGTTCTTCAACAGACCGGATCTAGTCCGTTGAAGAACATACCGATCTGGTCTGATCGGATCTATTGAAGAACAGACCAGTTCCGGTCTGTTCTTCAACAGACCGGAACTCCGGCGAAGGGAAACCCCTTCGCCGGAGTTTCTAGAGAGAGAGAGAGTGAATTTTTTTTTTTTTTTCATGGTCGCCGGCCGGAAAATTACCTAATCGGAGAAGACAAAGAGGTGAGGTGGAGAGAGAGTGAGGTGAGGTGGAGTGCTTTTTTTATTTCTCCTTAAAATTTATTTCCCCAGAAAATTTCTAAAATTCTACATATTCCCTTTAAAATTTTATACCCCGGAAACTATTTACCTTTCCCGTGGCCTTCTCCAAATGCACTGAAGCTGGGGTGAAAGCAAATCTCCCTGATTGAGAGTTGACATTTTCCCAAGACCAGGTCTTGTGAGAAAGATGATAGAGTTGAAAAAACACAGTGGGGAAGAAAAATAGCGTGAGAGAGGGTTTTAAGTTTTCAAACTTGAAAGATGCTTTCAAGGATTAACATTTCAGGGAGCTCAACTCATTTGGTCTACCAAAATCAGGTAAAATAAATAAATTGCAATTAACATGTTAAAACCTACTCCTCTATAGCCATCAATTCAATCTAAAACCCCATGCTTGTTCTTTCTTTTCATATTAGATTCTGCGTCAATGGACCTCCTTTCATTAACTACACTCCACCTGGATTTACTCTAATTAGGGTTTCTGGTTCTTATGCTTTTCTTGTCTTTATGATTCACTGATTGATGTATGTGTATATATTGGTTGAATTTCAATCTGGGTATTGTTTATTTTCTGTTTTAAAAAAACCCCATAATTGTAAATTTTGAATTAGGGCAAAGTTATTTTTGGCATATAGAATTACAGATGATCTAACTAGAAAAGATTGCCAAATTCAGAGATTTGACTTATCTCTGCTGTTTCTTTTTCTTCATATATTAGATGACTGTTGATTAAAGTGAAAGATGACGAAAGACATGGAAGATGGAGAAGTAGAATTATCAGATCAAACTCCAATATCAGATGCATCTAGTTTCACTAACTTATTACAAGGATCAGCATCTGCCGATACATTTTTCGATGAATTCTTGAAGAACATTCAAACATGTAGTCACACTCATACTTGTAATCCTCCTGCCGTAGATGCATCAACTCATACCCATACTTGTCACCACACTCATACCCAACTCATCACGAGTGGAGAAGACGATACTACTAGTCCTAAAGAAAACTCTTGTTCGATTCAATCTAGAAGGAGAAACTCAGGAAATAGAGAAGCCGTTCGAAAATATAGAGAGAAGAAAAAAGCTCGCTCGGCTTATTTAGAAGAGGAAGTAAACAAATTACGCTTCTTGAACCAGCAACTAGTTAAGAAATTACAAGGTCAAGTATCGTTAGAAGCTGAGGTTGCGAGGTTGAGGTCTCTTCTGTTTGATTTGAGAGGAAAATTCGATACTGAATTGGGTTTGATTCCCACCCAAAAACAGATTTGTAGTTCATCGACTTTCAGGGATTTAGGGGATGGGGATTGTAGGATTCAACATATTGCTTTAGGAACTAATCCTCAATGCGAAATTAGTGTCCCGTGCCTTCATCCATCACCTTTAGAAGTTGGCTTTAGTGGGAACTCAAATTTGGCTGCTAATTGGGGAGGAATGGGTTCTCAGGCCCACAAAGATGATGCAGACATGAACACGAGCGCGAGCCCAGATTTTCTTCCATCTTTACCTCCAATTGAATATCAAGAAAGTTCGGGACGTTCTCATTTGTAAGTTCACTTAACTACATTCTGGTCTGCTTTTTTCTTTGTGATATAAATGTTATTAGATTCCTTTTTACAATAATATTGAATGGTTTCTCGTAATAGCGTCAAAGCTATGGGTGTGATTGAAACCTAAAGGACTGATGTCATTCTTGTTCACATGAGTCCGTGTTGTAACCCGATAACAAAACTATGAAGTACCGAACAAGTTTAGTTCTTGTTGCGGAATTATGTAAAGATCATTATTTCATCTACTTGTTTTATACAATGAGAAACAATTACTCTGATATATATATATATATATATATATCACTATCATAATGTATGTAATAATGTGTTTGGTTATATATTTGTTTTGTATGTGTTTGTCCGGATATCTGCTGCACAGTAAGTTTTGGTCATTTCGAACCCAACCTAAATCTTTTATTCTTCCGAAAGATATCAAGTATTTGAACTGAACAACAGAAGAGCGTTCACATATTTCTAGCAGGGTTGTTTGTGTAACGAAATACAGCGCGATCATTGACGTTTTGTTTCTTTTTAGCGATTTGGTTCATTTGGCAATGTAGTTAAATTATCTTGAACTAAGGTAGTGTATGTTTTTTTCCGAATGTCTAACCCTGGACATATTCATGGTTGACTTGTGCCGAGTATAAAATAGTAATTTAGACCGAGACAATTTTCAATGACAGATTTTTATATAAAAAACAAAGAATAGATTACAAAAATAGGATATGAAATTTGACTCCGGTGAAAGAGACTTCTAGCCGGGATTTAGTCTTTGGATCCGAAACTTAGGTGGTCTTTGTTTCTCCTTTTTAATTTTGTTAATCTGATTCGTCTGAGTTTGAACCATCTTATTCAATGGGACAAGTCATCTTAAATTATTTCAGACAGAAGTTCTTAATTGAGTTTTATTATGTGTAATTTACATAGATCTAAAATTATCTAAGTTCGCCATTCACGAGTTCAGCAACAATCAAATCGAAGAACAGAGATGATGAATATTTTGGAGTGAAAGAGATGGAACACAATGGAAAATATTCGGTAACTTTCTACATAAATCGAAGCATAGGTGCACTTCATATGATTTTACCATCCAAAAGTTGTCTTCAAAATTATGCAGGTAGAACTGTTTTGTTAAAAGAATGAACTAGCCACAATCCCGAACAAAAGTCCTTGATGAGATAGAAAAACATCAAAGGCTTCTGGTGGCAACATGATGTGGGACAGAAAAAAAATGCACCACATGAGTTGGCAAAAGTTACACCAGAAGCAAGGAAGATTGGGCATTTGGGACATGGTTATAGTAAATAAAGCGTTGGTGGGAAAGTTGGTGTGGAGGTTTCGGACCAAAAAAGTCTTTATGGGTTCGATTATTGATTGCCAAATATCTTTAACACGCGGATTTTGGGACTCATACATACAAACACAATGCCACAAACACTTGGAAAAGTACGATTGAGATGACAAAAGAGCTAGAACTAGGAAGATGTAAGAGCATAGAAGACAGAGGAGAAGATGGACTCAAGATGAGTGCTTACTTTTTTTTTTTTGATAAGATGATGAGGGCTTACTTAGTTTGGGCAATTTGGAAAGTAAAGAATAAAAAGATATTTGAAAAAGGAAAAGCCGATATCGTGAGAACTATCAAAGAAGCAGTACACTTGTGCATGTTTTATGAAAAACATACGGAGAAAGAAGAAGACTTAAATGATGCAAACATCCAAACCCAATGACAAAGAGCAAGAAGGGTCACTTTGATGGTTGGTGGAGTGAGGATTATTGTTTATGGATCTTTCAAAAATGGATATAGAGCTTTCAATTGTGGTGCTGAGAAGTTATAACAACACATTCATGGTAGCAAAAACTGAATTTCATAATGCAGGCAATGCACTTGAGACTGAAGCAAAATTTGTTTTAATGAGATTGAAATTGGCTAGGAAACTTTCACATAGAAGACAGGTGATAGAAGGAGACCGGAACACGGTTAACAAATCTGTCAAACGAAGAATGGTAATGCTCTTTGGCAAATTCGAAACATACTCATGGATATTCAAAATGAAACACAAAACTCGAAAAGGTAAAATTTCGTCATATGTCTAGAGAGCTCAATGAGATTGTTCATACTTTAACAAAAGAAACCTTAACTCTTAAACTATGTAAGCGATGGAAGGAACAGAACCTCCTTACTGTATTATGACATTGCTAAAATCTGTGAGTAACACAACTTTATTGAAATTTCAAATGAATAAATAAGGATAAAACATACTTCATAAAAAAACTTTAAAAAGATCTGAAATCGGTCAAACTACATTATTTCAGACTATCCATACAAGTCAAATCGGACTCTAAAGACAAACAAACATTAATTTAACAAGAAAAGAGCTAGCTGAACCCTTCTATGATGACAGATTTCCCACAATGGTTTATATTATTTACCATGATGGCAAAAGATTGACATGAAAGAAATATGGATCAAATCTGATATCATGAACACGTAATGATAAATATTTGAAATATTCGAGTTAAGGAATGATAAAATGGGTTGTTCATATAGAGACCTAATAAGTGATAAGCCTTTCTACAAAAAAAAAAGATAAGCCAGCTCCATGTTCAAATTAATCCATGAGTCTCTTCACCGGTCATCATCACAACATCATACAATTACGCATATCCCTATTTCGACAATGAAAAAAAGTATGCCATGTATCTCCGCATGGCGGGCTTGGGTAGTGCCATGGAAATAATACAAAAAATATCAAATATTTATGTTAAAATATTTAAAAATACTAAATCATTTCTTTTATGTAATCAATATCTTAATTTTCTAACATAAAATATGAATTTTTGCTAAATATCAAATTTCGTTAAAACTTCAGTATTTAAAAAAGATTTTTCATTATCTTCTTAGAAATATCAACTTTCAATACATTGTTTACAAGAAAATTAAGAGCCGTTTGACACGTATAAAAATATTTAATGTGAAAACAATTCTTTTTTTACGGGAGTAAAAATAGTATTCATCAAAAATAAAACAGGCGTTATATGGGTGTAAATAAAAAGCCGGTGTATGGGAGTAAAAATAGGGGCCGGTAATTATAAGGCCCAAAATGGGGAAGTTAAAGAGAATCAGGCCCAATACTAAATAATAATGAGGAAAAAACCCAGTAGGTAAAAATACAATTTTACCCTCCAAAATGAAATTTTCCGCTCAAATCAACGTCAAAACAATTTTGAACATTTCTGAACAATTCTTGGTTTGCTCTCGACAATTTTGTAAATTTCTGAACAAATCTTAGTTTGTCTCAACAATTTGTAAATTTTTGAACAAATTCGTTCTTGCTTAGACATTGTTTTGCGAAAATATTTCGCATTTTTTTCTTTTGCATTTTACATAGACAAACTAACACAAACATTTTAGCTACAACATTTTTCGATTTGTCTTGTGAAAAAATAAATGGTTTTGGCATTTTTTTGTTTTGCTTTCGACATAAATATAAAGACTAAAGCATTTTTTGTTTGTCCTTTACAAAAATTAAAATGTTATGCGTATTATCCTTTGTATTTAACAAATCCGTTAACGAACAAATAATATTTTGACTAATACATTATATATGTTGTTAAGAACACAATTATATATGACACCAACATTTTATAATAAGTTGGGACATTATTATAGATATTGTCAACATTTTATAACAACACAATGATATATGTTGTCAACATATAAGGGTAAAAATGGAATAATGAAAAAAATATGTTGTCTTGTTAACAATATAATTACATATGTTGTGAACATTTTGAAAAATGTTCAAAAAATGGGTTTTTTTGACATTATTATTTTTGAGTGGGTTTTTTTCTTATTAGGGTCTAGATTTTTGGGTTTTTCACTCATTTTTTCTAAAAATAGTATGTATGGTGTCCGAAAGTGTGGCCACTAAAAACACTTTCTGTATCAAATTTCCCAAAAGAAAAATATCTTTTTTTTTTTTTTATGAAAGCCAAAAAAAAAATATCTGAGTTTATTAAATGACGAATCACCAACAACCCATAGATTTAAGAAAACTGTTGCCAGTTTATCTGTTCAAAATCTTAACAAATCTTTGAAAAGCAGAATAGTGATGGAGAAATGGGATTTCATGGTTTGGGGGAGAAACGAGAAGGGATTGTTCCCTTGATGCAATCCAGGGAAAAAGTAGAACAATATGAAATGGTATTTATTTGCAAGTAACAAAGGAGACATAATAAAAATGTTTTCTTTACAAATCTAAGCTTGGCTTTAGGAGATCTTGGGTTCAAGTTGTCCCTTAAAAGAAAGAATTAAAATATTAAGATGCAAAAGTACTTAGCTAACACGATTTCGCCCTGTTTGTTCGATGGTGGGATACGTTAATATCTCTCATCCCTCCGCACCTGGAGTCATTCGGTACTTTTTCGTCCACACTGAATTATGTTACGAAAGCACGACTAAATTTTTTGTTCTAACACCATTTGACGGGTAAAAAGAGCATTAGAAACTACGCACTGAAAACCCCAGGTCGCATTGACAAGAAAGAAAGATAGAGAACAAATATCAGATGCAACTGGATCGTTTTGTACTGTTTTTTCTTCTTATAGCTTAAACTCAGCCTCTATGTAAATCCGCCCTAAGCTATGCTAAGAAAAGATTACCCAAATCTAATCTAATCTTGCCTGAAAAATGTGTGATACTGTTAATGACAGAATAATTGTGATGAGATGATACTTGGAGAGATTTCACCCACAAAGGAATGACACGTCGAAATTAATTCTATTGTTGGTGTTACTTAAGTGTTTTGGGTCCCATTAAACCTAATGAAGTAAACAGATTAGACATGATAATGCTATCACAGTTTTATGTACTATGGGTTGGTCTCTTTTTATAAGA
>BEHA01001107.1:411833-427991 GCA_002897215.1 Eschscholzia californica subsp. californica | reverse complement strand
TACCTCCACCTCTCTGTTGGCGGAACTTTATCGAATGCTGGAATCAGTGGGCAGGCATTTCATCACGGCCCCCAAATTAGCAATGTCTACCAGCTAGAAGTTGTTACAGGTATGTCTGATAAAAAGAGTACGTTACTGTTTCGTATTTGAATCAGTATCAAATGGACAGGGGCGGCCCTAAAGCCTCGCTTTGGGCCACCAAATTTAGGGGGCCACAACTTTGGTGAGATGCCTCTAGATTTTTTGTGGTTTTAGCCCAAATAAAAGGCCCAGTCGTGGGGTAACAAAAGAATAAGAAGTAACCCCAGCAACTAACGGATATAATAACTTAACGGTGGGCCCACTTTGTTAAGTCAAAGAGTGGGCCCCACCCTATGGTAACTCCTCTCCTATCCCAACAATCTACACTCGGCACTTCTCTATTCATCAAATCAATCTTACTTTTGGCACTTCTCTGTTCATCAAATTTATCTTACTTTTCTTCCATTATTAATCCTACTCTCTCTCTCTCTCTCTCTCTGATATTCATACTACATAATTGTTTATCAATAATCAAAATCTCATACACAAAATATATGGAGATCATAGATTCTATTCTCATTGGAAATAGACTTAATATTATGGATTCAAAGTATCGGTCTTTATATGTTTTTTTGGGCTTAGAAATATTCGCGATTATGATAAGTTATAAGACTCAATCATGATGTAATTTCATACATATATTTATGGTAGTGACGTAACAAGAAGTTTTCATCGACGGGGGCCGAAAAGTTCCCAGTTATAGAAAAATACTACCCAAAATATGAAAAATTCAATTACCTCATTCGAATTTTGACATTTGACATGACTCATCGTGGTATGCTTTTTTAAAAGCATAAATTTTGTGGTATATCTATATCGTATTGAATGTGAAATTTTAAAGTCTATGCCAAAAATTTAAAAACTGTATACATGTGTGCCTTCACGCATGTGCATGCGCACACATATTTATGAAATATATATTGTTAACAACCGAATAACACATTTCAACAAAAAAAACAACCGAATAACACTTTTTTTTATCACTTTGATGCTAAAAGTGTCCTGGCTTGCAACATAGAGCTTTCTTACAGAGATATGCCGGTAAACGGCGTTTGCACACACTATATAGAACAAACACCGAACTATTAGTAGGATAATCCTACGAATGAAAGACAAGTCAAACAAACGCGTAATAAATCTAAAGATCCTTAAACTATTTATTTGCACACATTATGATTATTATTGGAGAAAGTTAACAATTTTAGTGGCGGCAATCAATTTTTAAATTTTGCGCAAACTTTTACGAGGGCCACATTTTAAAAAATCGCTTCGGGCCACCAAAATCTCAGGGCCGGCCCTGCAAATGGTAGAAGCATGGTTAACCTTATAATTGAAGTGCAGGAAGAGGAGAAATAGTAAACTGTTCAGAGAAGCAGAATTCTGACCTCTTTCATGGTGTTCTTGGAGGACTTGGTCAGTTCGGCATCATCACACGAGCTAGAATCGCCCTTGCACCAGCTCCAAAAATGGTGAATTACGAACCTTTATCCCATTAATACCAGTTCTCTATAGTTTTTACATGTGTATAAACCTAGCCTCTGTCTCTCTTTCTTTCTTAAACAGGTGAAATGGATTAGAGTACTGTATTCGGATTTCTCAGTATTCACCAAAGACCAGGAGCGTTTGATTTCTTCTGAAAAGACATTTGATTACATTGAAGGATTCGTTATAATAAACAGGACAGGCTTACTAAATAACTGGAGATCTTCCTTCAATCCCCAAGACCCAGTTCAAGCCAGTCGATTCAACTCGGACGGAAAGACTCTCTTCTGTCTAGAAGTCGCCAAACACTTCAACCCAGACGAGACTGAGGTCATGAACCAGGTCAGACATACAGAATTATGACTTTTCACACTGGTTTACCCCTCAAAGACTGCCAAGTAAAAAATGTTCGATAAAAATCTTATGCTCAATTAACGCATTTCTCCCCTGTTTGTTTTTATTGTCACAGGAAGTAAAAAGCATTTTATCTCAATTGAGCTATATCCCATCCACGCTATTCTTAGCAGAAGTTTCGTACTTGGAATTCCTAGACCGAGTTCATCTCTCTGAGATAAAGCTTCGATCCAAAGGCCTTTGGGAAATTCCACATCCATGGCTTAATCTTCTTATCCCCAGAAGCAAAATACATTACTTTGCTCAAGAAGTCTTCGGCAAAATTCTCAAAGACACAAGCAATGGTCCTATCCTGATTTACCCAGTGAACAAATCAAAGTACTTACCGAAATCAATCTACACATTCCAAATGAATTCAATAACTTATATCAATTGTGCTATCAATCTTATTTAACTGTGTTTTCCTTTCTGCAGATGGGACAATAGAACTTCAGCCGTCATATTAGAGGAAGAAGTTTTTTACCTGGTCGCATTTCTTTCTTCCGCAATGCCTTATTCAACAGGAACCGATGGCTTAGAACATATCTTGTCACAAAACAAGAGAATTCTAGATTTCTGTAAAACAAAACGCATTGGGGCGAAACAATACTTGGCCCATTACACAACAAGTGAAGAGTGGGAAGTCCATTTCGGCACTCGGTGGGAGACCTTTTTACGAAGAAAATCTACTTACGATCCTTTGCGAATCCTTGCTCCGGGGCACAGAATTTTCCAAGAGAGAATATCTTCCTCATGACATTAGATTCCCCCATTGTAAACTCCACGCTGTAGATACAAATATTCCCCACTGAACAATACAGGAATTTACACTGTAACAAAATTCAATACTTCCCTTAGCAATCATAAGCGTTAAGAAGAAAGCTGTGATGCTGCTTGAAATTTGTCACATTGTCGAATAATTGGATCAAGTCCATGAGACATAGAATTCCAAAAACTGTAAATAGCAACTTATAAATAAATTCATTATTTACTGTGGCACCTATGAAACATAAAAAGTATAGGGAAGCCTATATCGACCCGCTAACGATAATTCAAATCCGTATAACACAAGTAATAACTATTTCTAAAGAAGGGTGGTTGCAACAAATTAAATAACGTTTATGGACTTGAAATGGGTGAAATATTTTTTTTTGTAAATAGATGGTACAAGTGGATTGAACTATAATGTTTTTCAAGTTGGCATTTTCAAAGGGTCCCAAGTTTTGAGGCAATTGTTTTCATCTACAAGATTAGGAGGAGATAAATTTGCAGATATAGAAAACCCCAATGATCTGATTTGAAGTTTTCTCTTCTATCTCTCATCTAAGAGCATCTACGTAAACTACATCATTTTGGCATTTTATCAAGCATTTCGTGAGCAAAAACCAGACATTTAACGAATTTTAAAGTGAAATAAAATATGCTACTACTATTATCCATCAGGTTCATACATGAAAACGAGAATTGATCATGAACCAAAGTTATGAACGAGGAAACATACATCTTAAACCCATGAAGTCGTGTGATCGAGTCTTGGTGGAAGCAGATTATCTAAGATTTATCTTTTGTAATTTATGCACTAAATAAAATAGACGTTATCGGGTTTTAGGCTCTTTGTTGTCGGACTTTAGGACTAGTTTAACTTAGGCGGTTATCGTGATTAATCACATCTTAATGATTTAGGAGGTTTAGTTTACAATTTTAACATGTGGGTTCTTCCACTCATAGGGGCGAGCGGACTTATGGGGATTGACTTTCTCCGCTCTGTCAGAGGATTTCTATTTTCGAAGTGGTCGTTACCCGTCCAGGCCCACTGGACATATC
Source organism: Eschscholzia californica subsp. californica (assembly GCA_002897215.1). Lineage (NCBI taxonomy): Eukaryota > Viridiplantae > Streptophyta > Magnoliopsida > Ranunculales > Papaveraceae > Eschscholzia > Eschscholzia californica. The sequence continues at coordinate 424,211 of BEHA01001107.1, read as the reverse complement.
TGATTTATTAGATATCAGACGGTCCAACACTCAAGCCCAACCCAACACAGAAACAAAAGAGTGGCGTCTCTGGACGATGATGCTAAAAGACGGACAACTTTTTAGTCGCTTCACAAAAAGTGTCTTTAGGTGCTGCCCAATTAAGCTCCGACTATCAATTAAGCCAGCCATGGGAATGTGCTTCGAAGATGTGTCTATAGGCACTCCACCAAATTGCTCTTGGTTCGTTTTCACTCTTAGTGCCCCCTAGAAACTAGGCAATCTGATGGCACTCGAACTAGGTCTAGTTTGTGTTGGGCTTGGACAACACAGACTCAAGACAGTCCGAGTGCACTCGGACTGCCTTGTTCATGGGTTTCAGACTGCTCAGTTTGAGAACCACGGTCCACAGAGAGCATCAAGAGAGGAACGGGCCAAGAGCAAAAAAATAGGTGATGGGACCTCATTGAAACTTTTATTTGCTTCTGCCACATCAGTCCTGGATCGCCACGGTGCGTTGCCTCTTTGTCTTTTCCTTTCTCTCTCACAAACTCAAGGAGAAATCGTCGCCGAAGATTTTAAGGGAAACTTTTGAAGAAGGTTTCAAAGTTTGAGTCATATGAAAAACTACGCATTTTAAATACTTGGTAGAAAAGGATATTGATATTCTCGTAGACAATTTCCACCAACGTCAGTAGCACAATTTACACAAAGGTCTCACTAGTGAAGAATGTTGTCCTTTAAATATGTTTGATTTAGAGAATTAGACATTATTGATCAAATTTTGAATAATATCTCACTCAAAAGAAACTAACACCTCATGAAAGTTGAGGTACCGAAAATAAACAAAAACAAAATTCATGACAAAACGAAAACACATTTCAAAGTTCACATGAGTAAAAACAACTAGTGAAATAACATTTATTAATGTAAAATTCATAATACCAAATTGCAGCTTATAATATCTACTAATAATATACTTTGATTAATCCACCACCCAAACCCTAACCCACACAAACATACACAAACCCTTATACTTGCTGGCTACAACTAGGTAGTGCCTAGTATAAATATATAGGTAGGTTATTTAAGAAGAACATAAACATAGATGACGCGGCCAGATAAGATATTATGACCTAGTATAGTGAACCTTTTCTTGCATCTTCGACATCCAATCAACTTGTATCTCTTCCTAATTATCTTCTTGAATATTATATCATCACACTTCCTATGACACTTGGGACACGGCTCAGAAGTCTCCGTCCGCAAAGATGATATAAGACCATCCATCGACCAGATTGTTGACGACGACCATGACGATGATGTTGTTGTTGTTGTTGTTGTATTCTCCTTGTGGATGGACATCCTTTGAAATTTGTTACTGATAATATCAAAACTAGTAGCGCTTTCGTCGGTGGTGTCCGTGACTTTTCTCTTTCTGTAGGAATTTATAGATGCTTCGTGAGACGACGACGATGATGATGAAGCACTAGGAATTGCAGCAGCAGGTTCTTGTAGTTTGAACATTTTTAGTAGAGAGAGATTGAGAGGAGTAATAATGGATGGCACTTCCTTTTTATATAGAGGAATTTAGAAAGTATGACGGGTTCTAAACTTTCTATTTTTCTGTTTAGGGTGTCCACTTAAGATAAGGACTACGAAACTTTTCTTCTCATAAACCCCGCCATGAAATCCCACTGACCGTTCAAACTTTCTAATTCCAGTCTCCTAATTCCACCTCCAATGAAAAACTCAAAAAAAAAAAGACTTTAATTATGTGTCAACTCTCAGAAATGTTATTAACCCTCCGAACACTTTAAAGGGGCGCCTTTAAAACTACTCTTTTAGGGGAAACTTATTTTATGCACACAAAACTTATTAGTAAATTCCTATTACTTTTGACATAATTTTGAGAATAAAAAAAAAAAATTAAGTCTCTTAACATTATTTTTATTAAAAGAAAAAAGAGAATAAAAATAATAAGTTACAATCTCATAGTACAATTTTGTTGGAAAATTCAAGTGGAGAGAACCTGATGATGTTCTTGAAGAGCAAGAGGCACAGTTGGTCTCCAAATAGTCCCATCAGGCCCATCCATGACTGCAATTCCAACAGCAGCTAACTCTTTCCTGATACCATCAGATTTCTCATATTCTTTCTTCTCTCTTGCCCAACTTCTTTCCTTTATTTTCTCCCATACTTGATCTTCTGTCAACCTAGCTCTCTTTAATGCCTTTTCTCTCAACTGCTGCAAAACCTGCAAAACAAAAAGAATTACGGTCTGACATAAATTCTAGTTAAAAGAACTGGATTACGACCAATCTTAGGTGTCAGAAACGGGCCTAGCTAGGCCCATGGGTACGTAGGTCTTCGAACGGGACGAGCCGTGCAAGAAATTCATGTGTCTAATAGGGCTGTAAGGCTAGAAAGAGCCAGGCATTTCTTATAAATTGTTGTAACCACAACCCCTCTGTGCACAAGAAAATTTTGGGTCGGCCTGATCGGGGTTGGGTGGGTCTTATATGATATTGTACATAAATATGTCACTTATAGTTCCTGGGATATTCTCAAGATCCGTCAAGATCTTTAGATCAACATTAACTAGAGTAACGAATCTAAACATCATATTGTATTGTAATTTTGTTTCAGGCTTACCTCGGAATAGCTTGTTGGCATCAAGCCAAGAACAGTCAGAACACTTCTGATTTCTTTCTCTAGAGCTGAAAGTGATTGAATACGTTTGTCCTGCTTCTTTCCCTGAACCACTCAATAAAACAAAGATAAAGAACAAAAGATTTCAAGCACAACTAAAAAAGGAAAAAGGGTGTCAGGGTTCATACTTTACGAGTATGGAGGAGATCATTCATGGTTTTCAGTGGGTCTGAGAGTGCAGCTAAGACAACAGGAGTATGGAGATCATCCGACATAGAAGTCTTAAAATCATTACGAAATTTACAGATACAATTTGCAATATCATCTGGGATTGATGAGTCCGTATGACTTGCTATAGGATCTTGGCCAAGAAGTTCTTCTGAGTCAAGCAGTGTCTGTTACCATTCAAGAACCGAAGCATTAGAATACATTCTCATTATATTCCCATTACGCTAACTTATCTGGGTTGAGTTAGAAAGCTAATAAAAGATGAACTTTGTTCAGTTTTTTCTCCAAGTATGAACACAACAGAAGCGTAACCATGGTTGTACCTGATATATATAGAAAGCACGGTCAGAAGCACTTTCAAGAAGCAAATCTGAGTAGTTTATTGGTGATCGATAGTGAGTACCCATCAGAAAAATCCTCAAAGAAATGGGATGGTAGAGATCTATTACCTGACAAGATAAGTTAATGGTAGAGGTCATATACAAAAATGTCAAATTGCACAAAGAAACTGCACCAAAATAGTTGGAACTCGACATTACCTCTCGGATGGTAAAGAAGTTACCTAATGACTTGGACATTTTCTCGGAATCAATAGTAACAAAGCCGTTGTGTACCCAATAACTTATATTGCTCTTGTTACAAGCTGCACAACTCTGAGCAATTTCGTTTTCGTGGTGGGGGAAAACTAGGTCCATTCCTCCACCATGAATATCGAAAGTGTAACCCAGATATGCAGCACTCATGGCACTGCATTCTATATGCCATCCTGGTCTTCCAGGCCCCCAAGGACTCTCCCAAAATGGCTCGCCTTCTTTTGCCGACTGAAAATAGAGGAAAAATTAGAATCTTATAGAGATGAAGAGAACACTGATATTCTAAACCTTCAGAAAGAATAATCGCACTAACCAGACAATGTTCAGTACCCAGCTAAAGAAGAACAAACCCATTCATTTATAGCGGTTATGTTTTTCTGAGTTTGAAATGAAAATTCTAGAGGTGAAGCTTGTACAATATTAAAGCGGAAAGTTGGGATTGGGAAGTTTCACTTTTCGCTTATTGAATAGCTCACCAATATATACACTAACTCCTCTTACCATCGACTGCTGCATCAAACTAAAGGAGGTACTGTTTTTCACAAAAAATTTCTACTAATACCATATAACAGATCTTAGTTTTTTAACATTGTTGGATACGTTTCTATTAGACTTCTTTCTAGAGCTTACATACAGAAGATGGATCTGGGTAGTTGGGCAAGGGAGTAAGCACAGGCTCGGGGATGGCCGATCTGCTCCTGGCTGACACCTGGAACCAACCAAAACCAGAGCAGCTCGCCAACTCATCAATTTGATTAAGTTCCAAGTCAAGCGTCTCAACGAGTTTTGTCAGTGATTTACTGATTTATGTTTTAATCATTGAAAAGAGAAAAGAGAGAACACCAGGTGTTGGTAAGTCTCAGGAGGTCAGAATGAGGAAAGTAGTTCACATTGGCCGTATCAGCTAAACCTGTTGTAATCTTTTTCAAAACATGAAGAGGGGTTCCTGTCTGTCTCACAGAAGAACAAGAATATACAAGAGACAATCAGGTTGTTAATTGAATGGAGGTGGGCATGTCTCTTTTAACGTAACTGGGCCCTATAATGATGAAGTGGCTTTGACTGACTTCACTAACTTTTTGTGTTCCCATTCAAATTGTAAAAATATGATGCGCGATGGAAAAGGTATATGTTTATGGCCGTTGGGGCTAGAGATCCATATATGTGACCACTTATCCTATTTAGGCAGGTTTATATGTAACTCACTTTCCACAAAGCAAAATCAGCAGGGTTTTGCTTTCTTGAGTCCACAGCAACTCGTTCACCTGCTCTATTATCCTCCAGCTTCCTTCCAGATAGTTGTCCATAGTTAGGAAACTTGTCCACCGAAAAATATACATCCCCGTCAACTCTATAGGCACATCCATTATCAATAATCTGTCACAAATTAAGGAAACCCACATCAAAATTTATTTACATTTCATTACACCAATAACCGTGAATTGAAAAAAAAAGGAAAATAGGGTGGTAATATGTAAAGTTGTAACTTTGTTGGTTTGTTCCTGAAACAAATATAAGAAAAATGAACGACATACCTGCTTAATCATTTCAATGATCTGGACCATGTGTTCAGAGACACGTGGCTCCACAGACGGAGGAAGGCAGAGAAGGTACTCCATGTCTTGATGGAATTCATCACAAAAACGTCTGCTTAAGCTTAATGGGTCTTCTCCTAGTTCCTTTGCCCTAGCAATTATCTACAGAATTGCGAAATTAGAATTTACACTTGTATCTTGCACACAAAATAAAGCAGTCGTTACTCGTGGGTTGTGGCAAAACAAAATCAAATTACTGAAAGAGTCAAACTGCCAAGCTCCTAAACTACTAAAGGAAAATGCATTGTATCACATGGAGGACAAAAGAGAACCAGTTATATGCAGTTAGAGTGCTTAATATTCTAGGCGCATATAAATTTGAACATGCAAAATAAATGTTAAAAATTCATCAAGCGACAACTGACACAGAAGGTGAAAGGTGAGTCTAGCGTTTCAACTTCGATAAGTATTAGGCGAAATATCCAAAAAGAAATGGGCCCACAAGGAAGTATCGAACACCAAACGAACAATAAAAGAAAATGCACTCCCATATGCTATGCATGAGTGTAAGAACCCGCACGCCTGTTTCTCAAGATTGGACCTTCTAAAAGGCCATACAAGGCCCAAATTATACATGTATAAAACAAACAGTAGTATCCTTCACGTATCAAAGTATCAATAATATATGACCCAACTAGAGGAATCAATTCTAAATTTACAATAAGCATGCTTCCCAAATGGAACTCTGATAAGCTTTAAATTCCTTAACCAGTAGAAGTAATTTCCCGACTCAAATAAGTGAACTCATTTTTTTATCCTAAACAGAGCCTTCTTTCACTTGTAAGTGGGTACAAGTACTTCATCATTCTTAGTTGCTAAGAGCCTAAGAGCATCTCCAATGGGACATTCAAACTCTAAAACTTAAGTGTCAGTTAAGATTTTTAGAGATTTTGTTAAATAACTTTCTCCAATGGAGCACTCTATTTGACACTTTATGATGATTTGGGAGCATTTTTTATAAAGACTCTCAAGAGAGACACTCTAACACTAGAGTGTCTATATATTGCCACTTCGGAAAGAGAATCTCAATTGCCACTTGACAACTAGGACTTTTAGAGTTTTTCTTAGAGTGTCCTATTGGAGATGCTCTAACGAAAATCTTTAATGGATAGACTTGACTGAAACACTATAAATTCCAAAACAGATGATATTGCAACTGTGATACACATCTTATATTCTCATCTCTAAAAAACCGTAGAAGTTCATTGAGTGCAAGCATGACAGTTTTTACACAATTGAAGACAGATGACATTGCACAATATTATGACATCATTGCAATCATTCTGTCATTAACGTCAGGACAGTTGCAGAAAGAGTTCATTGAATTCAAGTACAATATTCAGTACCCAATTTAAGACACATAACACTGAACAATATCATGACTAGCAATGCACTCACCTTATCATCAACGTCGGTAAAGTTGCGCACGTAATGGACTTCGTATTCCAAGTACCTTAAGTATCTGCCTAGTTACCAACCAATGTAAGAAGCAAAACCCACTTAGTTACAGCAATATTATCCCCTAACAATTCTTACCCATAGAGTTAAAGCATCTTTTACATACAACCCATTCAACCAAAACTAAAAATCTAAAAGCTTATGAAAAGAAATATCAAATATTCGAAATTTATCAAGTAATTGACCAACTAGAATGTGAAAAGGCAAATTCAAGAGTTTTTAGAGGAACAAAACCTGAATAGAACATCGAAAGTGACATAAACGCGAGCATGACCAATGTGGCTAAGGTCGTAAGCAGTAACGCCACAAACATACATTCCAACTTTACCAGGGACTTTGGGTTTGAAAATCTCTTTCTGTCTGGTCATGGTGTTATGTAACCAAAGCTCTGAAGTGGGGCAATCTTGTTTCATGCTGTTGATGTTATTAATTGAAGTCCGAGAACCTAGAGATTGAGAGTTGAAGAAACGGAAGATATGGTTGTTGCCATGCTTTCTGTTTCTGAATAAGAAATTTCCCCTTAAACAATTCTTCTTCAGAGAATAATGGTTGTACCCTTGGAGTCGAATCATCTTCTTTGTGCCCAAAAATGAAGATAAATGGGAAGAAACTACCGGTCTGTAAAACTTTATCAGTGTTGCCATTTTTCACAACTTCACTCCATCAACTCTGTTTGGTGTTGACGCATTTAATCGAACAGTTATGCTACAAAATTGAAAACCCCATGTTTGGATTACCAGTAGAAAAACGAACTACTAAGTAGTAATCAATTCAATTGAGAAGCTAAAAATGAAATTTGGGATTTAAAGAGATAAGTAGAACCTCAAACTGGTGTTTTCTTACTTTGTAGGAATCAGAGAGAGAAATCGGACTTGGCCTAGTCGAGCGAGCGGAGGGACGACTCGGTTCGTTCGTTCGTTCGTTCTCAACAATCTCAATTTTGGTTCAGTTAATTGTCCAGATGCCCCTAACTTTTGCTCAATTCAAAACCTAGACCACTTATTCTGGATAATAGATTAGATACTCCCCAAGTCTTACGGGTGTACTCGGGCCGAGCCGAATAGTAAGATGTTCAAACTCGGTTCGTGTATTTTTGACTGTTTGCTCGAGTTTGAGCTCGTTCGAGTAATTGTCTACTTGTTCAAGCTTGACTCGTATAAGGTTGAAAGAGCTCGAGATCTCATTGTTTTAAGCTCGTTTATCAAAATACTTCAATGATCATTTGTAACATACAATAATAATGATTAATAATTTATATTCCAATAATCTTTTAATGGTTGATATTTCACGTACAAATTTCAATACAAATACGTAATTATGCACTACATTATTATATTAGTATGTTAAACGAGTTGTTCACGAGTAGCTCGAGATACACTAAACAATAATCAAGCTCGGGTCGTTTACATAATCGAGTATGATTTTGGGCTCGTGTTAAGCTCGTACTCGTTAATCTCCGAGTCGAGCACGAGCAATACTCGAGCCAAGTTCGAACAACTCGTTAAAAGCTCGGTTCGTGTACACCCCTACAACAAGTCTGAAGGGTCGTCTGAAAATCCGCCCAGTAGTGGATCAAAGCTCAATGAAAATGAGAATCTGTCATTTATTGGTGATGTGTTATTAAGGTATAAATAGTAGTTTGTTACGGTGTGTGTGTGTCAGTATCTTTTAGAACTCTCAAATATTAGTTAATTGCTCTATTATTAGTGATCTATCGGAATGAATGACACATGACAAAATACAACAAATATAGAAATTCTAAAATATTATGATTTCCGAAGTATAGTTAATTGCTCTTTTATTAGTGGTCTTATCGGAATGAATGACACATGACAAAAATACAACAAATATAGAAATTCTAAAATATTATGATTTCATATTACTTATGTTTGTCAATTTGACTACCACAACAGAATAAGATGGTCAGGGCTTTGAGTATTTAGCTTTGGTTCTAGGACATTTACACTTTGGTCAATCAAAGTTGATCATTTAGGTTTGTTGTTCTTTTTTAGTTATTATTATATATTATTTTAAGTCATTTTGCTATTTTGTAAAATCAATACGTTGATCACAATTAGAACCACTTGATAAATTCAAACAATAAAAAGAGTACTAAAGCGTAAGACTTAAAAATATTTGAGTCCATTAAACCTGCATAGGGAGAAAAGAAAAGATCATTGTCCAATACCTTTTTATGAAGAATCCTCAATCTAGCACGCATTTCCACATGCATAGACTAATTAAGTACATCCCAGAGACAATCTAATGTAATAAGAAAGATAACAAAATAGGTATCATTGACAAGAAAAATTTCAAAGCTAAAATTACAAAAATACCCAAATTAGTCCGAACAAAAAATAATTAAAATTAAAATAAATAATTAAGAGTAAAATTCTAAATAAAACTATTATTAAATTGAATCATTTTATCATAATAAAAAATAATTAATACAAGTAATAGTTAAACTAAATATTTTGAATAAAATATTTTAATCTATTTTTTTTATTTACAAAATGATATTTTACGTACGGAATTAAGTTATATATATATATATATATATATATATATTATTTATTTTTAATATTATAAAAAAATAAAAAAATATATATGTATATAACAATATTATATGTATAAGAATATTAATAAACTTAATTATTCTTTTATATTATTATTTTTATTTTTTAAAACTAATACTATTTGAACAAGTATTAATCAAATTAAAACTACAAGCATTAATTGTCAAAAAGATTAAGTTTTTTCTAATAAAAAGTATTCAATAAATTAATCTAATAATATTTAGTATTTTAAAATATTAAAATAGTATTTTAAAATATTAAAATAATATTTTTCTTATTTTAAATATTTTGTGTATCATAAATTACATAACATAAAAAAAATTAGTTGTTATAAATTAAAGAAAATAAAATATTTGATTATATTTAACCCGCACACGAGGAAAAAAAAAAATAATGATTGTTCAGTACCTTATTCTAAAGAAACCCCAGTCATCTCGCATTCTCATACTCATTCACTACCTTATGAGGACATTCTCTTATGGATTGACTACCTCATGAGGACAATCAAATATAACCTTGTAAGCCGTAAGGGCAGAAACTACAAAAGTTCTTAAATTAGATTTACACAAAAAGAATAATTTAAATTATAATAAAAATTAGGAGTAAGATTCGAAATAAAAATATTATTAAATTAATTTATTTTATTATAATTCAAAAGAATTAACACAAGTATTGGTTAAACTAAACTATTTTGTTATAATATTATGTTAATAAAAAATATTTTAATTCATTTATTTTATGTACAAAATGATATAATTTTTTATAAAATGATATTTTTTGTTATATGTAACAATATTATATGCATAAAAATATTATTAAACTTAATTATTTTTTATAATTTTGTTTTACGAAAAATAATAAAATAGCAATAATACTATTTGAATGAAAAACTATTAATCCAAGTATTAAATAAATTAAGTATACTTGTATTAATTGTGAAAAAATTGAGTGTTTTCAATAAAAAAAAAAGTACTAAATAAATGTATATAATAATATGTTATATTTTAAAATATTAAAACAATATTGTTCTTATAGTTAATATTTTATATAGTATTATAAATTAAAGAATACAAAAGATTAGTTGTTGTAAGTGATGAAAGTAATGTACTTCTAAGAAAAACCTAGAAAGACACAATTAAATCTTAATAAACTTGTAGAAACATAAAGAAATTATTCAATTCAAGTTATTAACTATACAAAACGTCTTTTATCACTCTTAAAACGACTAAATTTAGTAAGTTTTTCAAGTATACAAAAATGATAAAGCGAAATGCGCTTTTATAAGTTGTTTTTATATCTTTAGAAATAAGAGGATGAGTACCAAAAGTCTCACACTTATTGATTAAACGACTAAGAAGTCGGATAAAAATTCTTTAAAATGAAATAGACATTTAAACATCGAAAAGAAACCAAGTAGATGATTAGCAAAGATATAATACGGAGAAGTCTACGGAGTTAGACAAGAGATCATCTCTAAGTTTATCTAAATTATACCTTATATCTTATTTAAACGAATTAAAACAATAATATATGGCCGCGCTTTGGGGAAAGCTAAATAGTTTCCGGGGTGTGAAGACTTGGTCAAAAATTGGTCAATTTTATTTAGGGGGAAAGCAAAATACTTCTCCACCTCAGCTCTCTCTCTCCACCTCACCTCTTTATCTTCTCCGAGTAAGTCGCCTGCCGGAAAATTTTCCGGCCGGCGACCATGAAGAAAAAAAAATTCACTCTCTCTCTCTCTAGAAACTCCGGCGAAGGGGTTTCCCTTCGCGGGAGTTTCTAGAGAGAGAGAGAGAGAGTGAATTTTTTTTAATTTTTTTCAGGGTCGCCGGCCGGAAAATTTTCCGGTCGGCGACCTAATCGGAGAAGACAAAGAGGTGAGGTGGAGAGAGAGTGAGGTGAGGTGGAGAGAGAGTGAGGTGAGGTGGAGTGTTTTTTTTTATTTCCCTTTAAAATTTATTTCCCTGGAAAATTCTACATATTCCCTCTAAAATTTCACACCCCGAAAACTATTTAGCTTTCCCCAAAGCGCTGGCCATAATATATATATATATATATATATATATATATATATATGTTTGTAAAAGAAAATCCCAAAATTAGTTAGAGCCCCAAAAAATAGAGATGCTTGTTGTACAGTCCCGCATTGGTGGTGAGATGGAGTATGGTGCTCCTCTTAAGAGGTTAAGCACCCTTCCCTAGTGAGGCCTTTTAAAATCGTGAGGCTCAGGTGTGCCAAAGCGGACAGTATCACTAACAGTCCGTAAGGCTGGTCCGTACCATCCTATAACACGTTATCAACACGATTTGCTCTACTGTGATGTGGTCTTGGGAGAGTGTGTTGTAAAGCAATCCCACATTAGCGGTGAGATGGAGTGTGGTGCTCCTCTAAGAGGTTAAGCACCCTTCCCTAATGAAGCCTTTTAAAACCGTGAGGGTCAGGGGTGCCAAAACGGACAGTATCACTAGCAGCCGGAAGGCTGGTCCGCACCATCCTATAACAATGTTCTTATTGTGCGTTGGAGATACTCTTATTCTTATTAGTAAAGATACAATAGGGAGAAGTCTATAGAGTTAGACAAGTGGCACTCAGTGTTCTAATATTGAGTATTGCATTGGAGATGTTCTTATTCTGGATAATAGATTAGATACAGATACTCCTTAAGTCTGAAGTGTTGTTTGACAATCTGCCGAGGCTCAATGAAGATGAAAATCTATCATTTAATGATTGTGTGATTAACGTATAAATAATGACATTTAGAGTATCTTTTAGACATATTACCACAGTTATGAGCATATTTCATCCTTGTGATGTATCAAAGACAGTTGATATATGATTTGTGATTGGCTATTATACTCATTTAATCTTCTTGTATCAAAAAATGTTTCTGAGTCTACTTACAATAGAGGAAAGTCATCCCTTTTGTCGAAACTATCTTCTTCACAAACATGTCCCTTTTGTCTAAGAAGCGGATCGATTCCCTTTTTCAGACAAAGGAATTCCAATGAAGGGAATCATTCTCTTCGCATGAACAAAGAGAAAAGGAAAGATAAAATTAGTATTCGAAAATGGTGGTGGTCAGAAGTGGTAGTGTGGTCGGAGGTAATGGTGAAGAAGAAAATTAAGTGTGAAATATAAGCATGTTAGTTATTTGAAAGAAGAGGTAGTGTGGTCAGAACTCAGAAGTCTGTCCTCGAAGTCACTTGTGGTCTAACTCTATTTCACCAAAATTGACTTGTCCCAAAATCAAAAGGGGTGCCCCAGAACACCGCCCAATAAGAATTGTTTTTTTTTTT
>BEHA01001107.1:390441-404999 GCA_002897215.1 Eschscholzia californica subsp. californica | reverse complement strand
ACTTTTTTTATCTTTATCTTTTTAATTTTTAGTGTGTTTAAGAATTGACTTTGTCAAAATCAACATACAATGTCGAAATCACTGATTTTGTCAAGACCAAGTAGTAATGAAAAAACCTTTGTACCTTCGCCAATTTTGAAAAGAAAATAAAGAAATAGGTAAATGGATGATGACAAAGGTGTCTCCAACCCAAAAAGAGAGATGAAGATAAAAATGAAGATGGAGATGGAGATGGAGATGAAGGAGAAACAAAATCTTTTTCCCGGGTTCGACGAGCGAGGAACGGGTGATTTGCGGATTTTCTTAACAATGATTTATTTTACCTAGGTAACAAACCCATAACATGATCAGATTAAAGTAGTTCAACTAAAAAAAAAATGATCAGATTAAACTTCTTAGGCATTCTTTGGTCTTCTCTTATTTCAAGTTTCTAGATGAAGATTACTGAGGACTTTAACTTTTATTTTTCTTCCCAATTGTATTATTTTCTTAGTATTTTCTTGAATCTTTGACCAAAATTAGATATGGAGTATAGAATTTAGACTTCTTGTTGGTCATTAGTCAAAGTCCCAAATGGGCCACAATTATAGAACTTTGAGAGAGTCACCCTTTTCATATTTTAAATCTTTTTTCCATTTCTATGCATTTTTTTTAGAGGTATTGGGCCATTGGTCCAAAAAGGGGGATCAAAATGAAAATCCCACCCAAAATTGCCTAAAAATGAAAGGGAGGTCCAATGTGTCAGTTTGGAGGTCAAAATTACGTAAAAGGCCCTTGAAGTATTTACCGTTCATGCCATCGAAAATTACAAAATTGCCATTGAAAATTACAAAATTGCCATCGAAATTTCTCGGGAAATGATTTTTTTTCTGAAAAATAATCTGACAACCCGTCCATCAGAATGTGTACTGTTCAGAAATTTACGGAACTGCCACAGAAAAATTCCCAGGAAACGAAATTTTTTTCGGGAAATTATTTTATTTACTAGAAATTTTTTTCTGTACTAGACATTTTTGCTGGGCGGGAATTTGAAATTTCGTAAAAAAATTTGAAAATTTGGGCGGGAATTTGAAATTTCGTTTGAAAATTTCAAAACTTCGAAAAAAAGATTTTGTGACCGGAAAATTATTTTATTTACTAGAAATTTTTTTCTGTACTAGACACTTTTGCTGGGCGGGAATTTAAAATTTTCAAAAAAATTGGTCGGAAATTTGAAATTTCGTTTGAAAATTTCAAAAAAAAAATATTTCGTTTAAAATTTTCAAAAAAAATTGAAAATTGGAATTTTTTGTGTACGGGAAATTATTTTATTTACCGAGAAGAGATGGTTTGATGGGCGGAAATTTGAAATTTCGTTTGAAAATTTCAAATTTTCAAAAAATTTTGAAACTTTGAATTTTTCGTGTACTGGTAAATTATTTTATTTACCAGACATTTTTTTTTCCAGGAAAACGTCAGCATGTCCCGTCCAAGGGCAAGAGGGGAATAAAAAAAAAAACTGACATTTGGACCTGCAACTAATTTTTGGGCAAGAGTGGATTTTTTTTTGGTTTACCCCCCAGATTTTGGACTGTTGACTCAAAAATCTTTTTTTTTACCTTCATTTATGGACAATTAGTTCTATTTAATTCATGACCTTTTGAAGAAAAAAACGGGGGAAATAAACAAAAAAAATCATTGAAAGATTTTCTAGAAGATCCTCGCATGATCTAATATTATAATTTCTCATACACTATTCATTTAAAAAAATAAAGTTTTTTTTATTCTCTATGCATGTTCTACTTTATTATTACACACTTAATTAGATGCTGTAGAACAAATATTGACCCATTAGTCCATTACTGGGGCATGATTTTCTCATCTCATCCCACTATCCAAGGGCATGATCTTCTGTCTATGTTCTACTTTTTCTTTTGTGATGCTCTTTGTTATTTTCTCCCACTTTAGTTACACAAGCTATTGAATCATCATGACGACTAAGGAAATCTTCGGCTATTAAGCATGTGCTTGACTTTTAAGGTATTTAATACTGAATAATTAGAGTTCTATCAGTCATTTAGTTCGTCAGAAGTTCGTATTACTTACTCAAAATTTGATGAATTTTAGAAAACCATCTAACCTATATAAAAGATACGTAGGTTATCATGTGAGACAAACACCAAATCCGTTGGTACAAATAAGAGGGTGTAAGTTGTCTTAAAGACAGAGATTACTCGACTCAGCGATTTTTTATCTTTTCTTTGAATATTACGGTTTCTTTTTGTTTTATTAACTTCTGTTTTTAAAACAAAATTAAAAGTCTTTAATTTTCAACCAAAACAAACTTTTATTGTAAAAAAGAAATTAAAAACTTATAACTACAACAAAATAAATTTCTTCTCTTAGTATACCAGCAGGGACAACATCTATATGGATCAAATTTCAACAAAAAAGTTTTCTTCAAAATTTTTGGGGGAGGATGTGGTTACAAGTTAGCCATTGTTGACTTACCATATATTTAATAGAGGACTAATCCAAACTTTATGAGTTTTCACGAAAAAGACACCTTTGCAAATGATAATTTTATTTAATCTTCTCGATGACAAGTCATTGACCATGATTACAGTTTTATTTTCGTTACAAAAAATATACTCAACTCGCTTCCTGGGACTCCCACTTGAACCGCATATGAGAGAAACAAGGATTTTTTTCTTCACGTGACTAGACATGTGAGAGGAGATAGAAATTCTTGTTTTTCTCACAAGCGGTTCGAGTGTGAACCCGAAGAGAGGGTTGTGTTGTCTTGTTATTTCCGTCACTTAGACTTTTTTTTTCTCATTATTTTTGTTTTGACCGAATCCAACAAGAGATTGTCTACCTTTACCTTTTCCACAAAAAACCAAAACAGACTTTAAATTATTCTTTAACATAAAGACTTAAAAGGATTTAGTTATTTATTTCATCACACTTAAGGTCGGCCCGGTTCAAACTTCTGGGAGGCTCCAAAGGGAGTTTAAAAATAGAGCCCTACATAATGCATGGCAACAAAAATAAATAAATTTTCAATTATACCTACAGTAGGATTTGAAATCCTGACATCATATTCAAAATCTAACCACTAAACTACAATTTAACTAAATGTCTTGAATTTGTGTAAAATATAATTATTGTTCTCAAAATGACATAAAAAAAATCGATGCACTTATTAGTAGGGGGGCACCCAAAGCACCGCTTGGGAAAACAAGAAGATTGGAGGAGTACAAAATTTTAAGGAGAAATTATGATTTTTGTCAAATTCTTTAGGTACAAAATTTTAAAGAGAAATAGTAAATTTGTCAAATTTATCGGGCAACAAAACTTCTTCTTCGTCTCCGACTACCATCTCCAGTCACCACTGCACATTTTTCTCCTCACTTTCTTTTCATCTTCTCCTCCTATCACCACTTATCGTTTCTATCTTCTCCTCTCTTTCTTCTTCCTATTCTCTTCCCACTCCCACTTATCGTTCCTCTATTTCTCTCTCCTCCTCCTCCCTTTCTCTTTATTTATTCCGTCGAAGGGGAGAGGTCTTTCAGTGGAGCCTGATCTGGTTTGCGGGATGAGTATCCCCCATTCGAGTAGCTTACTGGTTCGAGCGATGATCCCCCAAGGCAGTAAGCATTTATTTGGGAATTATTTACTAAACGAGAGAGAGGGGGTGTTTATGGCAAACTGTATATATGTAGTGTCTCTTCTTGTCTTGTCAAAAAATAATGTCACGTGACTTTCCATAATTGGAGCAAAAGTAGATACGATTCACTGGAAGCTCCAATGAAAGAAAGATACATCAGATTTTTACTAAATGTATGAAATATCTTGTTCAATCGAGCACTATTGAAAATAATACATCAAAATACAGGAAATTGGGTCAAAGACACAATTTTCAACTTTTGTTAAAAAGACAAATTATATCTCATTTGATTAGTTTGGTTAAAAATCCAAATATTTGTATTTACTTTGGTTGAAAACCCAAATATTTGTATTTGCTTTGGTTAAAAAAATAAGGGAAATTTTATAAGGCCTCCCCAATTTTCTTAAAAGGCCTCCCCATGAACCATTTTACTTGCTAAATTATCACTAAGGGGAAGCCTTTTAACAAAAATGAGGGGGCCCTATAAAATCTCCCAAATAATAATATTTCTACAAAGTATTGTAAAGATGTAAGAAAGACAAAACTGCTGCAAAGTGTTCCAAATTAAAAATAAGGTGTTGCAAATTAAAAGTATTTAGAGAGTTGAAGACTAAAAGAAATTACCTATTCATGGGAACAAAAAATTATAAGATGTTTTAACCAAATTTTCTCATTAAATGTTCATTTAGTATAAGGAATTGTTCAACCACAACAAGTCTCTCTCTCTCTCTCTCTCTCTGATATCACTTTACACTAATTAATACATTAATTTCAACAGAGAAGAAGTTGTCCAAAAAACACAACAAGAAATCAAACCTCATGACTTGACTTAGCCACCATCCAAATCTTCATGACTCTGTCTCTCTCTCTCTCTCTCTCTCTCTCTCTACACATATATAGGAATTTTTCTTGATATGAAAAGTCTAAACATGCATGTATATATGAAATCTTTCCTAACTAGAGAGAATTTAGAGGGTAGTAGTACAATTAATAAGTAGTACTGAAAGATGAATCAACAGCAACTCCATGGAAAGATGATAATCAACATGAGTAGTAGCAGTAGTAGTACTGGTTTAGATGGAATTAACACCAAACAGGAGGAAGAGGAGGAAGATGGGTTGCTTCCAGGGTTTAGATTTCATCCAACAGATGAAGAACTAGTAGGGTTTTACCTTAGAAGAAAAGTAGAGAAGAAATCATTCAGTATTGAACTTATTAAACATATTGATATTTACAAGTATGATCCTTGGGATCTTCCAAGTAAGTTATCTCTACCTATACATGTATTCATCACCACCACAATTACATAAAATCACAAATCTCATTTTCTAATTAGGTCTGATAAAATTACAAATCTCTTAACTAGCCAATCACATATCTTTTCATAAAATCATAAATTAAGGTCTCCCACACTTCATTTTGTCAAATTTATCAGACCTAATTAGAAATTAGTCCATGCGCTTTACACTCACCAGACATAAAGGAAACAAAAAATTTGCAGTCATCTAACTCAAGACCAACTGGCAATGAGGGGAAAACCTAAACATTATGCTCTTGATTAAGAGATCACCCTTATATCACGTGGGAGTTGGGACTACTCTCACAAAAAATCCCTTCCAACACCAAGCAAAAAACTTAGGTTGTGATAATTTTTATCCCAATAATCTGAAAAAACTGGTATGATTAAGCATAACTGTAGTTGTTTTACATTCTTTTGTCTCCCCTATAGAGTTTTTTTTTTTTTTTGATGAACAACTCCCCTATAGAGTTTGATCATAAAACAAGTCTTCGTCTCCAATTCATGTTATTTTAGCTCCAAAAATAAGTATGAATAGCAAGAAAACTTGTTTTAAGATCGGAAATCACTAACGACATATATGGATAGAATAATCCATATTCGTTACAACAAGGCTACACAACCTGCTTGGTGACTGAACATGTGAGAGGAAAGACAAACAAATATTTCTCTCACATGCGGTTCAAGTGGGAGTCTCACGAAGTGGGTTGAGTATACTTTTTGTATTCATTATATGCAAATAACTCGCACATAATTGAATTCGGGTTCAAGACTTGGGTCTAAAAAACAAGCACAAGTAATCTTAGTGTGTGTGTATATATATATATATAATCGCTTATTTGTTCTTGATTTGTGTTCCTTTTTGTTTGTGAAACATGAGAAGTTAGTACAGTTGGGGAGAAGGAGATG
Organism: Eschscholzia californica subsp. californica; assembly: GCA_002897215.1. NCBI lineage: Eukaryota > Viridiplantae > Streptophyta > Magnoliopsida > Ranunculales > Papaveraceae > Eschscholzia > Eschscholzia californica. The sequence goes on along the minus strand of BEHA01001107.1, from coordinate 399,144 downwards.
TACTTCTTTTGTATAAGAGAGAGAAAGTACAGGAACAGTGTAAGACCTAATAGAGTAACAGGGTCAGGGTTTTGGAAGGCAACAGGCATAGACAAACCAATATATTCACTTGGAGATCATAAAGACTGTATTGGCCTCAAGAAATCCTTAGTCTATTACATAGGAAGTGCTGGGAAAGGGACCAAAACTGATTGGATGATGCACGAATTTCGCCTTCCTGTTGGTGCCAAGAACATAAACAACAATACTCATCAAGAAGCTGTAAGTGATTAACCTTTTACTTCTTCATTTTCTTAGGTATTCTGTTCATAGTTATGTTAAGTTTGTACGACCATCCAACTCAAGGCCAATTGGCAGTGAGTAGAGAAGACCTAGAGTCTTAGGCTTTATAGTCTTGGTTAAGAGAGTACCCATTTCCAATGTGGGACTATTCTCACAAGTTAAACTTCTGCTCTGGTATATATTAAGCAACCATGCATTTTCTTCAACAACTGGAACTTGTATAGAGATCTAGTCGATTATTTTATGTTTATGCAAATATGGAGACGATACAACTATATATTTCTAGTACTAGCAAGTTACCCATTATCAACCACATATACTTGACGAATTGTTATCTGTGGGTTAACAGGAGGTCAGCTGGACACTTTGTCGGATTTTCAAACGAAACGTAGTATCATACAAGAAATACCCAACACATAATTCCCGAGAAGCTACATCTTCGATGAATCAGAACTCATCTTCATCAATACAAACTCATTCAAAACTTCAGAAATCATTCACTTTGGAGTTTGAAAATAGAGAGAAATATAAACACCTTACTCAAGTCTCGTCTATATTTCATCAACAAAAAATGAGGACTGATCATGTTTCTACTTTATCTCCTGAGCAATTGAGTTGTGTCACTCAGCAAGCAATTGTGACACCATCTGTGCAAGTAAACAATGATTTTCAAAGTTTAAATGGGAACGAATTCTTCATTAGAAATGGGAGTTGGGATGAATTGGGATCTGTGGTCGAGTTCATGTCTGATCAAACCCGACATTATGGTTATAGATAGATACATACGTAGTAGATAGTGATGATCAAAATATGTTTTATTTTACTTACTAGTAAGTTTGAAAGTACATGAAAAGGGAATTTGGTTGTAAACAGTTTATGTACAATTATATATGGAAGAAGATTTTAACTTATGAGTTCGAATGATATGTTCGTATATCCATATTGAAAGTAAAACTGGTTTATTAAGAAGTTTATCATCTCTATTTATACATTCAGTTCGAAGGCAAAGAGAGATAGAGAATGATTATAGAGAGAGAAAGTAATCTTAACTAACTTGTTAGTTACACTAAACAAACACTTAACAGACTAATCTAATTAACTAAAACGTGTGAGCCGTGTGTGTGAGTGGAGTGCCTTTAGACTTCTTCAATGTAGCTCGACTCAGGTCTCGCACTATTCACACACCAACTCAGTTCAGGACAGTTAATTCAGTTAAGCCAAAACCATCCTTCACCATTCGATCCTTCTCCTTCAGGCCTTCACCATTTGATCCTTCTCCTTCAGGTCCTCTATCTCACAGCCCCCCCTCAAACTCATGGGGAGAGGAAGGAACAACCATGAGTTTGTCCCTAATGAATACCAAGCTGGAATGTAAAAGACCTTTGGTGAAGATGTCAGCCAGATTTTCTTCTGAGGAAACAAATTGAATCTTCAAAGTATTTTGCATCACCAAGTCTGTGAGAAAGTGAAAATCAATGTCCACATGTTTAGTTCTAGAATGGAGAACTGGGTTAGAAGCCAGGTACTGTGCTCCCATATTATCACAGTGAAGATACATAGGAAGATGAAGCTGAACATGTAATTCCTTCAAGAGATAAGAGACCCAAAGCAACTCAGATGTGGCAAGTGACAAAGCCCTATACTCAGCTTCTGTAGAGGATCGAGAGACCACACTCTGCTTCTTGGAGGACCATGATATTAGAGAAGACCCAAGAAAAATACAATACCCACTGGTTGATCTTCTCGAATCTGGACAACTCCCCCAGTCTGAGTCTGAATACCCAGACAGAATTGACAAGTCTCCTGAGGAAATGGAAGTGCCAGCACCAATGGTGCCCTTGAGGTACCTTAAGACCTTTTTTAGAAGTACTAGATGTGGTGTTCTAGGATCATGCATAAATTGAGCTAGATAGTTAACTGCAAAAGTGATATCTGGCCTTGTCATGGTGGCATATTGAAGGCCCCCAACAATGCTCCTGAAGAACAGTGGGTTATCAATAGATTCACCATCTAATTTTGAGACCCTCTTTCCATGAGAAACAGGAATAAGGCTAGGCTTGCTATCAAGGAGGTCAGCTCTATGAAGTAGATCAATTATGTACTTTGTCTGAGTGAGGTGAAGTGTGGAGGTAGAAGTGAAATGTTGAACCTCTATGCCTAGAAAATAACTAAGTTGGCCTAACTGTTTCATGGCAAACTCCTTGCCCAAATCACCAATAAGTTGTTTCATAAGATTGGTACTAGAACTAGTTAGGATGATATCATCCACATAGAGGAGAAAAATTAAAATGTGATCACCTGAATGAAAGATGAACATGGAAGTATCTGAGGTACTCTGTAGGAAACCCCATTGGAGAAGATAAGAGGCTATCCTTGTGAACCAGGCTCTTGGGGCCTGTTTCAACCCATAGAGGGACTTATTTAAAAGACAAACCCAATCAGGTTTATGAGGATCCTCAAACCCAGGAGGTTGTTTCATATACACCTTCTCATTCAAGTCACCATGAAGGAAGGCATTTGATACATCAAGCTGCTGGATAGACCACCCATGAGTGACTGCCATGGTTAAAGCAACCCTGATTGTTTGAATCTTCACTACTGGACTAAAAGTCTCTTGGTAATCAAGTCCTTCTTGCTGGTTATACCCCAAGGCCACCAACCTTGCTTTGTACCTTTCTAAAGTACCATCAGACTTATATTTAACCTTAAACACCCACTTACACCCAAGAATATTCATAGAAGACTCCTTGGGTGTGAGGGTCCAAGTGTTATTGTGAATAAGTGCATCATATTCTGACTGCATAGCCAGCATCCAATTCTCATCTTTGATAGCCTCCTTATAAGTTTTTGGTTCAATAATAGAGGACACAGCAGCTATATATGAGGTGGGAAGGGGATGAGGGATAGTAAAATGAGACACATGGTCTGGAATCCCTTTTGGTTTAGTGATGCCACTTTTGAGTCTAGTTTGCATAGGGTGGCTGTTTGTAATAGGAGAGGTTGCCACATCAGAGGGTGAGGTTGGAGTTGGAACAGATGTGGAGGGCTGGTCATCTATATGAAAGGAGGGTGTGGAAGTGGAAGTGGATGGCAGAGAAGGAGGGACAGCAGAAGAGACCTCCTGATCAGTTTGGGAGTATTCTGTATGATAAGAAGGAACTGATAACAATGGACTTTGGAAAAGAAATGGTAAGGGCAGTATTTGGTAGGTTGATGAGGGTTCTAATGGTGCAGCTGAGGTAGTGGTTGTGATCTCAGCAAATGGAAAACATGATTCATCAAAAATTACATGTCTTGAGACATACTCCTTTTGAGAAGAGATGTCAAGGCATTTGTAACCTTTATGAGATGGACTATAACCTATAAAGACACACTTAGCAGACCTAGGACTTAGTTTATCATGTCTAATATCACCTAGGTAAGGATAGCATACTGACCCAAACACTTTGATCATAGAGTAGTTTGGACTCTTATGAAATAAGACCTCATAAGGAGTTTGATAGGATAATACCTTGCTAGGAGTTCGATTGATAATATAAGAAGCTGTGTCAAAGGCATGGAACCAGAAGCTCTTTGGCATAGAAGCTTGAAACAGCAAGGTATTGCCCATGGATGTTATTTGTCTATTCTTCCTCTCAGCTTTCCCATTTTGCTCTGGGGTATAAGGACAAGAGCATCTGAATAGAATACCACATTTGTTTAAGTGTGATTGAAATTCCCCTTTTGCTAACTCAGGAGCTCCATCACTTTGAAAGCATTTTATTGTGGTTGAGAGAAGCTTTTCATAGTGTCTTTGAAAATGTTGAAAACACTTCAAAGAATCTGATCTTAGATGCATAGGATAGATCCAAAAGAACCTACTGAAGTCATCCATAAAGAGAATATAGTACCTTATACCAGATTTGATGGTGATTGGGGCAGGTCCCCATATATCACAATGTATAAGCTCAAGAGGACCAAGTGTAATACTTTCAGAGGATGAGAAAGGTAATCTCTGGCTCTTACTAAGCTGACATGAGGAGCAGACAGAGAGAAAATCTTTTGAAGTCAATTTGATCATCTTCTCCTTATCTAATCCCAAAATTATGTCTTTAGAGGGGTGTCCAAGTCTGTTGTGCCAAGTTTGTGCAGATGCACTGACTGAATATGCTGCTTCAGGACTCCTTTGTTTTGGATCATAGGGACTAATAGTGAAGTCTATGCTATATAAGTTGTTTACCATTGGCCCATCAGCAAGGACATCTTTTGACCACAAATCTCTAATGAGGAAACCCCAAGGTAAGAACTCAACACTACAAAAATTCTCTTTTGTGAATTTTGAGATGGATAACAAGTTCTTATGAATAGTGGGAACATGGAGTACCTTTTTGAGTTGGAAGGCAGTTGTTCCAGCAACAACAGTGGCTTCTCCTGTGTGATCAATTGTCAAGGACTTACCATCACCTATCATCACTCCATTGTTACCTTGATAAGGGGTGGTATCTTTCAAATTTTCTTTAGTATGTGTCATATGGCTGGTTGCTCCTGTAGTCCTGTGTCAGCTATCCAATTCTTGTCTCCTTTATTTGAACAAGATAAATAGGTTTCATCAATGATTGGTTCCTTTGTATTCACATTGTAGTGAGCTTGTTCTTCCTCTTCCTCTGTAAATTGATCCATGAACTCTCCTTCTTCTTCTTCTTCTTCTTCAATTTCTTGTAAATGCAAGTTAGCAAAATTCCTTTTGGAGTGGTTTGCTTGAGGTTCCTTCTGAGAAATCCTTGAACCTCATTTTACACTGTCTTGCTGTGTGTCCCCACTTGTAGCAAATTCCACAAGGAACAGTTGTGTAATCAAAGAAAGGGTTTTTTTGTTGTGAAACATTAGACCTCACAAGTTGCCTATTTTGGGTTCTTGGGTAATTCTCATCAAAGGGTTGATTTTGACTCACCATTCTTTTGTTTTGAAATGGTGATCTCAAACCACTTTTAACTGGAAATTTTTTTACAAAATAGGACTCAGTTTCTTCAGAGATTTCTTGTTCCTTTAGCCAATGTTCATGGTGTATGAGTCTACTTCTAAGCTCTGCAAAATTAAGAACTGCATCTCTATTTTGGATTGCTATCACAAATTGAGAGTATTCTTTTCCTAAACCTTGTAATGCAATCCTAGATAACTCTGAGTCACTAACTCGATCATTAACTGCTACCAAAGAATCAGCAAGATTCTTTATTTTACTCAAGAACTCAGAGATAGAGGAAGACCCTTTCTTTATGTTTTGAAGCTTGTTCCTGAGAGAGGACTTTTTGGCTTCAAAATCTTGAAGATAGATGAGTTCTAGGTATTTCCAAATCTCTCTAGCAGTTTTCAATCCTAATATATCTGAAGCAATGGACTGATTTATAGTAGCCTTAATACAAGCCTTTACAAAGCTATCATTCTTCCTCCATTGAAGAAAGGCTGGATTAACCACATCCCTACCTTCAATGACAGTCAATTGAGGTGGCTCTTCTAAAGTTCCATCAATATAACATATTAGGTCATTACCCATGAGAGCATTTTCAATTTGATCTTTCCAAATTAGAAAATTCGATCCATCTAATCTAGTAGAAATTAAATTGGTAATGTTAGCATTATGGGAGATCTGACCTGAATTAGGGCTTGCGAATTCCATCATGAGTGATTTCTTTCTCTGATTCTGTGATACAGAAGATGAATCCTCTTCTTTCTTGGTGATTTGCTGATTAAATTCCTAATTGAATGACTGATTCTTTGATAACAGATGATTCAATTTTAATTTCGTTTGAGAAGAGATTGGTTTGCTGATTCTTTGATGACAGACAATCCAACTCTTATGATTACTTTCACTCTCGTCCCAATTTAGGGTTTTTCAATTTCGATCGAAAACACTTAGGGCTCTGATACCATGAAAGTAAAACTGGTTTATTAAGAAGTTTATCATCTCTATTTATACATTCAGTTCGAAGGCAAAGAGAGATAGAGAATGATTATAGAGAGAGAAATCTTAACTAACTTGTTAGTTACACTAAACAAACACTTAACAGACTAATCTAATTAACTAAAACGTGTGAGCCATGTGTGTGAGTGGAGTGCCTTTAGACTTCTTCAATGTAGCTCGACTCAGGTCTCGCACTATTCACACACCAACTCAGTTCAGGACAGTTAATTCAGTTAAGCCAAAACCATCCTTCACCATTCGATCCTTCTCCTTCAGGCCTTCACCATTTGATCCTTCTCCTTCAGGTCCTCTATCTCACACATATATTGTGTTAGTTAACATTTTTTTTCATTTTAACGTTTTAAAAAGGTGGGTGATTTGGAGCATAAAATTTTGGTTGGGGCGTTTGGGTCAATCGAATGATAAGTCCTACTACTTAACATGTTTGTTACTCCTGATCTTCATCTTCACCACCATTGTCACGGGGCACAACCCCTCGTTACTGTTGGTAGCACACCATTTGATGGAAATACCTGAATGAGAAACTTTTGAAATATCCCTCCTCAAAGAAGATGAAAGTTAGAGGCTCATGCAATCCACAACATTACTGTCAATGGGTTCCGAAGACTGACCATCTGACCCTACTCAACCACACGGGATAAGACCTGTTCATATTCTTAAAGCGTTCCTCCATTCGTTTAACCCGTTACGAATGTTTGGATTTGAAACTCGGTTATCTACTCCTCCCCCGGAAGAAAACGGTCGAATTGATCGTTGGCTAGTGTGGAATGGTGCAGTATATTTCCCTTGTTATGCACCACTCCTAAAAACAGTTTGCAGTCCACTAACGAGACAAAAACCATCTTCAGTTTGAATTACAATGCAATTAACGTCGAATTACAATTACAATGCAATTAACATCGACAATTTGGTAATGTTGCTGAACAAGTTCGGACGGAAAATTCAGAGATGGTTATCACTAGATTACAAAGATTGGGTATCGCATTAACGGTATGGAGTTCAAGCAAGACCGCGTAAATTGACTATTATTAGTTCAAGCAAAATCACCGACTCCTGCTAGTTTACAATTGGAAATACAAAATTCAGCAATGCTTAGAAAACTTAAGACTATTGATAAACGATTCAAAATATAACATATTTTAAACTAGAATAACCAAAGTTCAAATTTGATTAGATATAAACAAGAAACATAACCTAAAAATTTTATTTCATCAATTTGTTTCATCACTTACAAAAAGCAGAACAAAGTATTCTGCATTTCTTCAAATTTCTTACCCTAAACCCATAAAGCAAAAAAGTCTCCATCTAATGAGATCAACAAATAAGACTCCCCCAATTCAACATAACTTTCAAAACAATCCAACATTTGGAAAATTAAAATAAGGGTTTTCTATCTGAACCCTTAAAATTTCTAACTACATAAGACAACCCTAATAAGACCCAAAATAGAAAAAGAAACAGCAACAAAGAAAAGAGAAACAAAATCCCTCATTGACCATTTGTTGACAGATTTAGCTTCAACCCTAAGACTCTTAGCCCTTCTTAAAGCATCAACTTCTTTCAATAGATCAAATTCAATCCCTTTTAACTTCAATTCTTGAACACATTTTGATAACAACATTGAATCTTCTTTTTCTCTCTCTAAAAGTTTCTCAGTATGAGATTCAACATCAATTTTATATCTAATTGCCCAAATGATAACCAAAGAACAGAGGAGAGAACAGAGAGATGGAATCCAAGATCTATGACAAGACCCAGAAATTTTATTTGGGTCTCTTGAACTGAAAAGGAAGAGGAGAGAAGTTGAGTGAAAGAGAAAGAAGAAACAGTAAAGCTGAGTGATTTCTTTTTTAACAGAATCAATTTGGGTTTCTTTGAGAGAGATTCGACGAAGAATTAGTTCTTCTTCTTTGAACCATTGTTTTAGAAGGAGTTTGTGAGTTGGACTTTCTGCAATTTGGTTTAATGGGTGACGGAGTTTTGATTCATTAGTGTTGTTGATTCCTTGTTCGGCCATCATTTCTTGAAATGAGCTTCTTCTGGTTTAGAGAGAGAAAGAAGAAAGAAGAGAGAAGAGAGAAGAGAGAAGAGAGAAAGAGATGAGAGAGAGATCTGGTGACAAAAGGTAGAACTTAATGTGATTTTAGGGGCAAATAGTAACGGTTTATTTTTCAAAATGTTCAAACGGTCGGATCTGGTTGAATATTTAAATGAATTTTTAGTAATTTAATATAAAAATCCTTTTCTTTTCTTGAAATTACTAATAAGTCCACCATTTCCAAACGGTCGAATTTTGACTCAACAATAGTGAGAAAGTTCTAGGTAATATCCCATTCCAAGTTTTAATGATTTTATGTTCAACAAAGAAAAAAGTTAATGATTTTAGGGTTATTTCCAAAATGGCCCCCAATTTTGTGACCAGCTTCCTGCCTAGCTCCCTAGATTAGCAAAAATACCCATAT
>BEHA01001107.1:361029-380403 GCA_002897215.1 Eschscholzia californica subsp. californica | reverse complement strand
TATGTAGATCGAGCAAATTAATAACATATTTCATTAAATAATTAGACATTTAGCACACAAGGATGGAAACAAGACTAGCTTTTACTTTTTAATCTTGATTCTGGCAGGTCCAATCATCTTTTCATTTTCCTTTTTCGCTTTTATCGCCACTCCGCCTGTATCCAACCTTCTCTGAGAACATTTGAATGCTACCAGTTGGATTATCCTGTTCATCCCTATGCATTGGACACAAAAGTAGAATTTCCTTTATTTGAACCATAAAGCGTTTAATTTGAGTTCAAACGCATGGCGTGTGTACAACTTTGTCTACTTTTTGGAACTTCAGAATTTCCTTGATACTAGACTCTAGAGAAATTGAAATGATTAGTGAAGAACTGATCTTTAGGCAGACATAACTCCTGATGGCTTTCGCTTGTGAACAGTCATTGGCGACCATTCTTGAAACTGAAGAAGAATCAATGACAAGTGAGATGGAAGACCTAGAAGAATTGAGAGGAAAAGAAATGGAGGGAGAAGAACAAGATGTGGAACAAGAAGAGGGAGAAAAACAAGAAGAAAGTTATGGAGGACTAGGGGTGGAAGCAGGAGATCAGAAGACAGTGCCCACAAGATCCGTCCCTAATTCTGTACTTCATTCTCCTCAATCACAGAGCCTAAAAGACTTGGATGACCCACAATTCAAGGGATGGGAAGCTATTCCCAAACCAAAGGGGCACTCGAATCTGGATTACTCACGCTGGGATAAAGTCGAAAATGATTCAAGTGACGAGGATGATGATGACGAAGATGATGAGTCACAGCCTCAGTACCGGTTCCGTGTAAGAACTGTCGGTGTACGACCTGTGAAGTAAAGTGTAGTGCAAAACATAACGATTTCATGATACTTAAGATGGAAATTATGAATAATCGTTGTCCTAGAAGCATTACACTCTGACCATCTTCCTAACTGAAGCCATTATTTCCGGCACTGAGAAGATTGAGCATGAAGATAACACGTCTATGAAGCTGACTCTACAAAAGGCTAGAAACCTATTTACGTTATTCACAAATGTGCATCTTCATTTTCCTCGGAGAAAGCTCAGGTATGTGGAACTTCATTAGTAGTTAACTTTTCATAATTGTCCCACCACTGATTGAGCATTTCTAGTTGTGTTTTGAGGTATCAGTAGACCTTTACTATCAAAGGCCATAAGTTATATTAGGATACAAACACGGTGACTGTCTTTAATTATTCGATGTGCAGGAACTCCAGCTTTTCTGTGTGTATCACGGACATCCTTCTCGGTACAGCACCTGTTGGAGTTAACAAATTTATGCCATGGTATCACTCATCTAAACCAGTCTTCTTATTTATTTTTATTTTTTATATGATTACTTTGATGAATATAGTCTTCCTTGACATGTCATTTGGAATGATTAATAGATATAAACAGTTTGTTACCTTCAAGGGCTTCAAGTACTGAAACTCGAAAATAATAATGAAGCTCTTGATAAACCCTTGTATGAAATTATGAATGCGCTTACATTATATGATCTTGTAGTTTGTGTAGTTCAGATCTTGGGTTTTGTTTTTGGGTTTACAAGATGGGTTTTGTATTTATCATCAAAAAAAAAAAAAAAGATGGGTTTTGTAAAAACAACTGTGAACAGGGGCCCCTCAAACCCCATTGACTTTGGGCAAATGGCTTGGGTGTATCCTTCTCTATTTCTACAGCGTGATATAAATGTAAAAAGAAAATATCAAAATCTGATTTTTTTTTTTTTTTGTTTTTTTTTTGTATTAAATATAGTCAAATTTTCGTATACAAGTTGTTGGATCAGCATCCACCCTATAAATTATATAACTACAAATTTTTTTTCTTTGCAAAAAAAAAAAAAGAAAAAGAACTGCAATTTCTCACAAATGGAAACTCTAAGAAAGACTCTCAATATTTTCTCTATCATTTACACTAATTAGCTATTAGCTTTTTCTTTTGAAACACTTTAACAAAAATATTGCATCTCCAGTTCTCCACTCATCTTCTCTTTCATCATTTTATAAAAAAATTTTAACTCTTCACATTTTTTTTTGTCTTCAAGGGTTTTGCTGTTTTCTTGTTTTCTTTTTGAGATTTTTTTTGTTTTCTTTGTTGTTCCTAATATTTTTTTACCGCTTTCTCTCGTTGATCTTTTTTCCCGAAATCATTTTTTGACGTAAAAATGGTTTCTATTGGACGTAAAAATCAGTTTAGTTATATAATATTTCAGGTTAGTAGATAATTATTATATTTAGTAATTTATATTTTTGAGAAACTTGTAGATTTTAAATTCTAGTATTTTAGTAAAACTTTTAGAAATTGTTAATTTGAGTTTGATTCAACTTAGAAACCCTAATGTTAAAAAAATGATTTAGGAGTTGTTTACTTTAATTCAGTTTTGGGAGATTTTATAGGGCCCCTCATTTTCGTTAAAAGGGTCTCCCTCAAATGATTATTTACCAAGTGAAATGGTTCATGGGGAAGCATTTTAACAAAATTGGGGAGGCCCTATAAAACTTTCCTTCAGTTTTATCAACAACATTTTAGTATTTCTTCACTCTTTACAAACTTTTTAATTTTTACGTTTTAGACAAATATCTAAAACATTTTCAAAGTTTATCGCTGCATCAGTATATTATGCCCACTATATGATGACACCATGTCATATGATATGTTATACGCCGCACCTTTTTGGTGTTTAAAGTTTGTTTTACTGTTTTCAACAAAAAAAAAAATTGTTTTACCAGTCTATAATATAGCGATTTATAATAATACTATTGATATATTTTGATTTCTCTATTTAATAATAAACAAATATATTAGCATTTCATTAACCCCCACCCCCAAAATTTCCATGGACAAGAAATCCGTAAATGTCCACGAACGCCTACAAATATTTCCCAAAATGTTAATAAAAATATCACATAGGCCCATCCATGGATTCAAATCACAAAAAATGTTTAAGTACAAGGAAGATGTTAGAAAATATCTATAGACGTTAAGTCAACAAGAGTCCATAAGAATCTTCATCCACTACCGCCCCTTATATATTATCCACACATCTTTCTTAGATTATTTGTTATATAAATATGTTTTTAATTGAGTGCAATTATATCCAATGGATACCGGTGAAAAGACACAATTCATGGATAGTCACAATCCAATGAAGATGCATTTGTAGTTTGTGGTGTCATGACTAACTTTATAAGTACTCAAATTATTATCTTTCTTAAATAAACGTATCCAGCCAATTTTTAGTTAAAATTTTGAAGACAAGTTGAGTCGTCTGGAGTCGTTTACGAGACATAAAAACTAGAAAGTTAGTTAGAATGTATAGAATTAAAGTGTTTTTTCTATACGACGCGATCGTTGTATCTTGAGAGACAAACGTCTATGTAACTATTAACATGGTTGCTAAGACATGATTATCTTATAGGAAAAAAACTACCACTCTTCACGATCAAAAAAATAATTTTATATTTATATATTTTCCTTTAATGTGATACTATTTAGAGTCATTTTCTTTTTGGCCCCCTACTTTGTGACCAACTTCCTTTTCGACCTAGATTATTGTAAATTCAAATTTGACCCTCTATTTTAATGTAAATGTCATAACTACCATTCCTATAAATATATAAATAATTAGAAAACATCTCTCCACCTCATCTCTCCCTCTCCCTCCACCTCACATCTTTCTTCTCCGATGAAGGTCGCCGGTCGAAAAAATTTCTAGCTGGCGACCTTCAAACATAAAAAAAATCTCTCTCTCTTTAAACACTCTGCGAAGGATTTTTCCTTCGCCGGAGGTCTGTTAAACCAGACCTTCGAGGTCTGGTGGTCAAAAAATTTCTCGACCGACAATCATTGTCGGAGAAGAGAGAGGTGAGGTGGAGAGAGAGAGGGTGAGATGGAGAGAGAGAGAAAGATAGAGAGGTAAGGTGGAGAGAGAGGTGAGGTGGAAGTGAGGTGGAGAGAGATGTTTTCTAATTAATTTTATTTTGCAAATATATTCATAGGAAGGGTAGTTATCATTTACATTAAAAAAGTGGGTCAAATTTGAATTTATAAAAGTAGGGGGCCAAAAAAAAGTTGGTCACAAAATAGGGGGCCAAAAATTAAATAACTATTACTCCATTGGATTGTGATGACCACGATAACCGCGTAATTAAACAACAATGAAAGAGCCTTTTTTTTTTGTTAAGAGAGGCTATTGCCGATTTTATTAGCTACTCGAGCTTACTGAAATATTGGCTTTATCTGCCGCCAATTGGCTTACAATGCAAGCGGGAGTCTCAATGATCTCCTTTCTTAACAATAAATTTAATTGAGACGAATTCTTTGCTAAAAGATGTGCTACTTGGTTTGCATTACGGTAGCAAAATGTAAAGGTGCAACCATGTAGCCGTATACTTTCTCTTCGAATTCTCATTAATGTGGATCTTTTTTTCCATGGAATGTCCTTTTCTTCTTCTGTGCATGCTTTAATAATAGTTAAGGCATCTCCTTCAATAACACATTCATACTCTGGTAGTTGTAGTGCCATTTCAATTGCCAAGTAGGCAGCTCTAGCTTCGGCTTCCATCGCCGAGGAAGTACTAACAATGTCTGTAGCAGCCCATACAAATTCCCCATACTCGTTTCTACACACAGCCGCCAAATCAGCTCTTCCTTTCGAGAACGCTGCATCGAAGTTGATTTTTAATTTCCCTCTCTCCGGTGGAGCCCAAACTGTGACCTTATGTTCTTCCTCTCTTCTTACCGAGGTCGAGGGATTCATAAATGTACCATGAAAATCCAGATGCATAGTCAAAGCTTCATGAATAATCTTATAACAATTCGGTTTCTCTCCCTCAAAGACACTTGTTCCTAGCTTTCCACATGAACCACGCCACATAAAGCCGGAGAGTGATGTTGTTTTCATCTTCTTCTTCTTGTATCCAACGACAAATTAACTTATTAAATGGCTCATCTCCATCTACCTGTAATCCCAAAGGGGAACATAACTAAAGTTCTCTCGCCACTTTACAAGTCCTAAACAAATGATCAAGATCCTCATCTTCTTCATTACACATGGAACACAGGCGTGAAGCTGGTTCAATATACTTGAGAGCCTTGATTTTTGTTGGAAGTGCATCATGAAGAAGTCTCCATATGAAGTAAGTTACCCGAGGAGCTAAATTAAATTTAGTCCACACCTTTTTCCAAGACAAACCGAAAGGGAGCTCCACTGTAAATGATGTGGAAGGTCTTCCCCTTGTTATCGAAGTATACAAGGATTTAGTGGAAAACTCCCCCTTAGTCGTATGCACCCAAATTAATTTATCTTCTTCACTTGAATGCCCAATCGGTAATTGCAATATTGCCTGAGCCGAAATCTCATCGAAAATTCTCTTAATCAAGTCCGAACGCCAATTACCATCTATAATAAGGTCACTCACCAAGAATAGGTTTGGGACGTCTTGTAACTCATATTTCTTCCCCGGTCTAAAGTCATATAAGGTAGGTATCCACGGGTCCTTCCAAATTCTAATAGATTTACCATTACCCACCGCAAAGCATACCCCTTCTTTTATAAATTTTCTCATCTCTAACATACTCTTCCATGTATTGGTTGCAGTCATTTTACCCTTATAGCCCAAAAATCTGCATTCTTTAAGTATTTGGCCTTCAACAATCTAACCCACAGAGCATTAGGTTCTGTGAGAAATCTCCATACCAACTTGCCCACCAAAGATTTGTTGACAATTCCCATATCTCTTATGCCTAGCCCACCATTTTTTTGATTCTCTTGTAATCTCCTCCAATTAATATAATGCCTCTTTGATTTCTCCATGCTATGCCCCCACCAAAAATTTCTTTGACTTCTTTCTATCTTCTCTATAACACCTTTGGGAACTATATTAGTTGATAGGAAATAAATAGGTATAGAAGATAATTCACTCTTAAGTAATATAGTTCTTCCGGCATGTGATAGTGAAGTCCTTTTCCATCCCATTAATTTCTTCTCCACCTTGTTAACTATAAAATCATATGATGCTAATTTGTGTTTAGCATTGCCTAAATTACACGAGATAAATCTTGATAGAAAACTGCTTACACCAAGACTCGTTCCCACGACCTCGTAGACTTAAGTGAGTTGTCCAACAACTACACCAAAGAACTCTACTATTTAATGTCAAGAATCGAACTCGCAAGTCAAAACAGACAATATCATGAAGTCTCGATCGACATATGTTCCCCCTTCTTTCCCATCTCCACTTTTTCTTTTTTTCAAAGCACGAGAGCAAGAGAAATTAAATAGTTTTCCTAGAGGACCCACCAAGTATGTAGCGCCAACAC
The DNA here is from genome assembly GCA_002897215.1 of Eschscholzia californica subsp. californica. Lineage (NCBI taxonomy): Eukaryota > Viridiplantae > Streptophyta > Magnoliopsida > Ranunculales > Papaveraceae > Eschscholzia > Eschscholzia californica. The sequence continues at coordinate 374,047 of BEHA01001107.1, read as the reverse complement.
GTGAAAGTTGATACTACAATTTTTTCCTTGGTCCGTCAGTCTCTCTTGGTTTGTAACGTGCCCTAGATTATTGCTGTAGGCGCACTGTTCGCCCAAAATTTGCTTGTGCGGAGTATTCTGCTGAGGGCATTTAGAACTTTCTCGGTAGTTTAGATCGCATCCGTACAGAGGTACTACGGCTTCTCCGTACATGATAGAAGTCAAAAGCCTCATCCCATGACTAATCTTCCACCCACCTTTCACTACCTTTGTTTATTTATGGAAGAGATATTTTATGCTTCTAAAGCTAATAGTTGAATAATAAGATTTGAATTCTTTTTTACTTTTCTTGTTTTAAATATTGGTCTAAGAGCCATCACATTTGTTACATGGCTGAGATAAATCAACCATAGATAATATGGTTTAAATAAGTAATATAATTTTTTACCTCTCGAGACAGTTGGATTTGTGATTTTTTGAATTTCTATCCTATCTCTTGCCAAATGTAGATATAACACCTTGTAAAACTTACTTAGCTCATATTTATGTATGCTCAACTCCTTAATTTCTTATAAGAAACACGAGTAATCATTCAATTTTCGACAGAATAATAGAACGGATGGGTCATAATTCAATTTCAAATCCCAAAATAATAATATCCACATAGGAAAAAATGAGTTGGAATTCCTTTTGTTGTAAAATCTTGGTTTTGTCCCCTTTTTTCCATAATGTTTTACGAAGAGTCATGACATACTATGGCGGTTCATAACGTATTATGCAGATGTCTATGAAATAAGTGTTCGTAATAAATCATGACTTTTATATGCTACTTAGTCCAGCATCTTACCGTTTTTGTCGAAAGTTATCCTCTGGGACATGAACAGTAAAAATTTCAAAGGGGTCTACGCCAAGAATGGCTTGGTAATAAAGAATGTTTTGTGGTGTTTTCAAGAGATGGTCTTGATTTTGTAAGTGACGATATGGTTTGACCGTACACCAAGACGCCACTCTTTTCTTGACTACTCTCTTTCTAGAAAACTTTGTGACCATTTGATTTTTCTATAAAATTTAATGTAAGATTTTTTTAATCTTCCTGCAAGTTGGTTGAAAATTTTGAACCTAATACCAAAGATATTTTCTGATGACATTGATTTTTTTTATTAATTAGTGTTGCAAGTGGGCGAGAAAAAAATGTCATACAAGTAACTTTAGAGTGTTGCATTACAAATATATTTTGATTTTTTTTTTTTAGAAATCAACTACGATCTACGTTAGTCGTTACAAGACATTGATACATCATGAAGATGTGATGAGCACGATAACCGCCTAATATAAACCATAATGAAAGAGGCTTAAAGTCGACAAATTTATTATATTATTTATTATATATATTGCCTAAATACATAGGATAAAGTTAAATAGAAAAATTTATATAAAATAAATCTTGATGACAAAGTGCTTCTAGCGTGTCTCAGTCTCACGATCTCGTAGACTTAAAAAGAGTATCCAACCGTTACACAGGAGTGTGAACATATATTTTGAGTTTGGCAGGGTTTGGACGGGAGATGCCCTGAGCAAGCGGGCCCCAAAAGAAGACCAAGACAGCAAAGACAAGTTTGGGACATGAAATGGAAAGCTGCATATGAAAATGACATGTCACCTCCAAACTAACCTACTTTACGGAACCGTACACTTCTCACTCTCCCTAATCTCGCCTTAACTTCGGCATCATTCTCTGTCTCTACATTTTCTCATCCCTTCCCCTTAGTTCTTACACAATTAATCAATCAAATATAAGTATTTTTCACATTGAAATAGTCCACCACCTCCTGCCCTTGATTTAAAAAAGGTGAAATTTTACACGTTTTCTCATCCCTAATCTCGCCTTAGTTTTACGGCCTTAGTTTTACGGACACTTTTCTTGTGCTTCATTTAAAAAAGGTGAAATTTTTGATTATTTGAATTGGGATTATTAAGGTATAAATAATGTAGCTGAGCTTTAGGTCATTGTTTAGTTGGACTATAGGTCCGGTCTTGTAAGAATTTGAATGGGCGGTTATCGAGCTTATAACATCTTTCATGTATCAATGTCAAATGTAATGACTATCATTGATCGTATTCAATTTATAAAAAAAAAAAAAAAAAAAAAAAAACAGAGGTGTATTCCGTTGTTTTCGCCAATTTAGACTTCCAGTCCATTTCTCCCATCCACAATCTCTCATCCATATTTTTGACATTTGTAGATTTATACGCCCAAGCTCGAAATAGAGTCAATTACTACGAAAAATAAACATATACAACCAACTTTAAAAATGTCAACAGTTGGTAGCCCAAGTGGTTCCAAGGTGTTGACATAAACTCCAGAAATCCCTGGAGGTCTCAGGTTCAAATCCCAGAGAAGGTGGAATCTTTGGTTATTTGATTTGAGATTATTAGGGTGTAAATAATGTAGTTGGGCTTAAGGCCATTGTCTTGTTGGACTATAGGTCCGGTCTTGTTTCAGTTTGAGTGGGCAGTTATTGAGCGTATCACATCTTTGATGTATCAATGCCAAATGTAACGACATACGTAGATCGTAGTCGATTTTCAAAAAAAAAAAAAACCAACTTTAAAAATAACCAAAAAGAACCTTCTTTTTGTTGTGTTACAACTTGTGCAAAAATCTCTAACAAGTCAAAGTAATAAAAACTCATCTGGTTGACTGAGGAAGAATTTAGGGTTGTTATTTGACGTTTCCAGATCATTTGAGGGTCAGGCGGGACCTGGGGCAGGAAAGATTCAGTGATGATTCTTATGCTTGAATCATTCAGATCTGACTGAGAAATCAATGGCACAAGAAGGGGTTCATAACTGGCAAATACATTAATTACACTTTAATTGTCTGATCTTGTCATGTTACAAATTGATATTATCTACTTATTATAATGGGTATATCAAGATCTTTTCCAAGAAACAAGAAGATTAAACACATTAAATATGTTTCAGGTAAAAGAGAATAAAATGTATTAACTGGCAAGGAATGCTAGCTGTTTTGACATTGATTTTTATACAACTACTCAATCTCAACTTTTTTTACTCAATTCTTTTGTTTTTATAATGTTAAAGAGAATGAACAATTATCCATTTTATCTCCCTACAAAGTTTTTAAATTTGTGGATATTGTTACTACTTAGTACTAAATGGTTAGAGTTACAAAATAGACCCCTTTTTCACTTTAATTAATGGTAGATTATCTGCTCAATTTCATTCAAATTTCCAAGACCATAAGCTTAGTGACTTAAGAAGTGAAAAGTATTTAGTAAGTCCAATAATCAACTATTCTCTTCGACAAAATGCATATTATTATTATGTGTTTATCTATTTTATGTCTTCTTTGAATTTATGTCTTCTTTGAATTAAGATCGAACTAGTCTGATTTGTTCGACCCGGGTTGTTATGTTTGTTAATTTTATGTTTGCCTCATGTATCTAACTCTTCTAAATGAATGTTTTAAACATGATTACATCGGAAGTGGCTTCCTCATAATCGTCATAGTCACCTTTGAGTGACTATTCCTCCTTGTTGTCGATGAAGAGATTGTGAGGGGGTGTTGCGGTTGAAAGTCACTAATATAGGAGAGCTCATATCTAGTTTGAGAGAAAATCTTTGTTGTGAGTCGGGGCCGCCCTTATGTTGGGTTTTAAATCATGACACACCACAAGTTGCGGAGGAGACCTGTGTCGGCCTCCCATGTCAGAACCCAGGTGACAAAGCTATTCTTGGTCCATTTGTCTGTTGATTTTTCAACGTCTTACTCTTGTGTATGGCCCGAGCCAATCGTTTGACTTCTCGACTGATCAAGACTGACCAATATATGACTCAACCAAATTAATTTTCAGTTTATTTGAAAGAGACATAAAATAAATCTGAATTTTGAGTCTATTATCTGAAATATAAAAAAAAGTAATTATTATATTCTTGAATGTACACGTCTGAATTTTTTAAATTTAGATATCTCTCATTGTCCACCTCATCATTTTTAAAATTTAGACTAATAGAAATCAAGTCTTCATATAATCTCAAAACAACTAAAAGATTCTTTACTTAAATTATCATGCCACGTAAGTAAACATAACAATTTTACAGCTTTGCATTAGCGACATACAAAAATTCGAAGATCTCAATAGTGTCATCTAGGAAAAAGAATCCCAATTGAGAATTGACACTTAGAAGGGTCATTTTAGTTTTGCATTGGAGATGCTCTAAAATTAGAGTGTCTTCTTAAGACTCTTTAATTGTCACTATAAATTTTTAATCAATAGCAGACTTTGCTTTTTGACTAATTTTTTCCTAATGAAATAAAAAAGGACATGTGTGTTAATAGCATCTCCAATGCAAAACTTAAAAAAACACAAATTGATTTATGTGTCAAGTCTCAATTGAAAGTTTCTTTCATGTATGGCTGAATTGAGTGTCTCTAATTCAAGTTCTTTTCCAGTGCCACAACAAGAAAAACTCTAATAGTTATACAAGAAAGATTTTAATAAGAAAAAACTAGTTGAGATGGAAAGACTTTCTATTGCTCTTAAAATTAAATTTGACGACTAGGATACTTAAAACTCTCAAAGAGATCTCGAAAATAAATTTTGTAATTGAGACATCCTAAAATTAGATGCTTCCACAATATCTGAAGATCTCAATTGAGTTTTGCATTGGAGATATTTTTCGAAATAAAAAAACTCTAAAATCTTAGGCGACACTTAAGATGTTAAGATTCAGTTTAACATTGGAGATGTACGTAGAGTTACTGGGAGGGTTTGGTTAAAAGTGAAATGCAAAGTTATTAGTGTACACACCAAAATTATAAAACCACTGATATAACCAACTCACTAGAAAAGTCCGAGAATTTGTAGTATACACACAATACTTGTACACACAATATAAAACAAATAAAAGGCAACAGAGATATATACAGAGAGATGGAGAGTGAGAAAGAGGGAATCTCTCAATTCTTTTGCTCCTTAGCGGCAAAAGGGCTCTTCACCAACCAGTTTTGTTCGTGTCTCACACTCTCTCGCTTTCTCCCTTATCTAGCAGTCTGTGCCCTTAATCTAAATTTCTCCATCCGTTCATCCATCCCTCTTGATCTTAGTCTCTTTTTATCTCATTTGTTAATTATGTATATAGTTGGTGAAGGATCAACCTCCAGATTGTTCATCTTCTATTCTTTTGTTGCGTGCTTAAAAAAGTGGTTGTTTGGAGAATTGGACTTTGACGAAGTAAAAAAACAGATTCCACTTTCAGTTTTTTAAATCGGCGACACGTACGTAATTTCCTAAATATAATAAAGACTTGGTCAAGGGGAAACAACTAGTGAGAGTTTCATTAGTGTGGTTTGAATTTAAGTAGAGGGCACATACAGGTATTACTCAAGGGAGCCACACTTGGACGTGCGTGCCCCCACATGTCTCTACGTGGGCTAGCCCATGTCTACATAAATAAAGAAAATCTTAATTCACACTTTTTTTTTGAAAATCGACTATGATCTACGTTAGTTGTTACAAGGCATTGATACATCATGAAGATGTGATAAACACGATAACCGCTTAAGTTAAACCAAGAAACGAAGAAGACCTAAAACCCGACAAATTTATAATATTATTTATATCTTTAATAACCCAAATTCAATAACCATGAATTCCACTTCTTATTAGAATAGAATCTGAAATCTCTAATAGAACCTGGAACGTCTAGAATTTTAAAGTTTATGTTAACATCATCAACTAATTGGGCAATCAGGTGTTTACAATTCCCACTTTAACCAAACTGAGTTTAAATTTTTTTGTTTGGCATAAGAAACTCTAAAAGAAGCAGTGACCTAAAATTGGGGTTAAAATGGAACCTTATCAAATTCATGTAAAAAACTCTGAAAGAAACTTCCAACAAGAAAATGAAGGAAAAAAAAAGTAAAAGGTATCAGAAACAAGAATTAGTAAAATAATGAGTCATTCTCTTTATTCGTCTCACAAAGTGTACCTGCCAAGTACTCCTACCCGTACCCCCTCTCTCTTTCTCTCTCATCTACCCACCTAACTCCTTCACCTCAATCTTCACACTTTTTAAATACCCCCTTCACGTCCACTACGCCTTCCATCACTTTACAACACCATCCCACCATCACTTTCTCTCTCTCTCTCTAAAACATCTCCTTCTTTCTCTCTCTCTAGAATTTTCATTTTAGAAGATGAAGCAACTGATTCGATGCCTTGCCCGAGTTTCCGATTCTTCTCAATACTCTCTTTTACGATCTGGGTCAATAACTTCTTCAAGAAATAGAAGTAATAGACGATCCGATTTCTTACAAACAACAACAACTAGAAATCGCCGATCTAATGGAGTTCCTCAAGGTTACGTTCCGATTTATGTAGGCGAGGAGATGGAAAGATTTGTTGTAAACGCCGAGTTATTAAATCATCCAATTTTCACTGAGTTACTTCAAAGATCTGCTCAAGAATATGGGTATGAACAAAAAGGGGTTTTGAAAATCCCTTGTGGTGTTCTTGTTTTTGAAAGAGTTCTTGAACTTATTAGAATCGGTGGTGCTGATTCAATCAATGATTTTGAAAGGATTCTTAGTCAATTCTCTGAAGATTATCATCTTTAATCAGTCCCTTCTTCTCTCTTTTCTTTTTGATTGTCTTTTTTTAGTTTTAGTTCTCTCTCTCTAGAAATTAGGGATTTCCCTTCTTGTAAATACAAATCTTTTACTGTTTAAGTTATAAAGAAGGAGAGAAATTTAGGGTTTTGATAAAGTTAAAGTGTCCTCATATGTGATGTTAAGTTTTGGATGTAAAGAATCAATGAAAATCATTGGAGGTTTCCATATTTTGCCCTAGCTAATTTCTTCTCAAGCTCTCTAAAATTGACAGATCCAATTTAATCTTCTTGGGTATTTCTTAATTCAATAAATCCGGATTAAAAATCAGGTGAATGGGTTTTCCGGCGCCGGCGCCGGCGGATTAGAAAAACGATTTAAATGAGGGAGATTATGATTTTCGGTTACAGTTTATTATGCCTAACTTAATAGTAACCGTTTCAAAAGAGAGAGAGAGAAAGAGAGATAGATCTGGTTTGATACGGATACCGTACTGTTACCGTGATTACCGGTTACTTTCCTAAATTTACTCAACATTAATCAAATAAAATTCCGTACACATTTAATGGCTTTACTTGCCACTAGCATTGACAGCCTATTGACTAATTCATAGAGAAGCCCACAATGAAGTGGTGTGGGTACACATGCCAAAAGGGAATTTTAACACTAAATTACTCTATGCCACCGTTGTTAAAGAGGGGCCAAGAATCCCCCGCCAAGGGTAAGAGCATCTCCAATGGCACACACTAAGAAACTGTCAAATAAAATTTTGTAACTATCAATGTAGAGACACTCTAAATTTTTTTGATCTTCAATTGAGATCTCTAAATTCTATCTACTTAGTACATATGTCACTCTTAAATTGAATATGAAAAAAGTAGTTGAAAAGAAAAAGTTTTTATTAGTTTATATTTTAAAGTGACACTTAGAGAGTCTCAAGGAGACACTCTAGTTTTAGAGTTTCTCTCTCTAGACACTCTATAATAAATGTGTCCACCTCATAATAGAGTGTCTAACAAAGTGTTCCATTGGAGATGGTTTTTTTAACAAAAACTCCAAAAAGTCATACGTGGTACTCTAAGTGTTAGAGATTGAGTGTCCCATTGGAGATGCTCTAAAATGAGAGTGTCTACTTGAGACTCTCTAAGTGTTACTTTATAATTTCAACCAATAGAAAACTTTGTTTTTCAACTACTTTTTATCTATTGAATTGAAGAAGGACATGTGTATTAAGTTTGAGATTTTAGAGATTTTCATTGGAGGCCAAACAAATGTAGAGTGTCTCTATATTGACACTAGGAGAGAGAATCTTTATTTGACACTTGACAACTAGATTTTTAGAGTGTTTATTAGAGTGTCCCATAGAGACACTTTAACAAACACTCTAAAAGTCCTAGCTGTCAAGGGTCAATAGAGATTCTCTTTCTTAAATGTCAATATAGAGACACTCTAGTTTTTGTTGGTCTCCAATGGAGATCTCTAAAGTGTTTATACTTAATACACATGTCCTTCTTCAATTTAATAGATAAAAAGTAGTTGAAAAGCAAGACTTTTTATTGGTTGAAATTTAAAAGTAACACTTAGAGAGTCTCAAGTAGACACCCTCATTTTAGAGTTTCTCTCTCTAGACACTCTATAATAAATGTGTCCACCTCATATTAGAGTGTCTAATAAAGTGTTCCATTGGAGATGATTTTTTAACAAAAACTCCAAAAAGCCTATGTGGCACTCTAAGTGTTAGAGTTTGAGTGTCCCATTGGAGATGCTCTTAGAGATAGTTTTTTAGCAAAAACTCCAAAAAGTCATATGTGACACTCTAAGTGTTAGAGATTAAGAGCATCTCCAATGACACACTCTAACGAATACTCTATAAATCCTAATTGTCAAATGTCAATAGAGATTCTCTTTCCTAAATGTTAATATAGAGACACTCTAATTTTTGTTGGTCTCCAATGGAGATCTCTAAAGTCTTTATACTTAATACACATGTCCCTCTTCAATCCAATAGATCAAAGTAGTTGAAAAGCAAGGTTTTCTATTGGTTGGATTATTAAAGTAACACTAAGAGAGTCTCAAGTAGACACTCTAATTTTTGAGTTTATCTCTTTAGACACTCTATAATAAATATGTCCACCTCATGTTAGAGTGTCTAACAAAGTGTTCCATTGGAGATGATCTTTAACAAAAACTCCAAAAAGTCTTATGTGGCACTTTAAGTGTTAGAGATTGAGTGTCCCATTGGAGATGCTCTAAGTGTCCCATTGGAGATGCTCTAAGAATGTTTTTAGGGAGAGGCTTTCACGATGCTCCGCCAACCAAGAAAACATCACTTTGATTCAATCTGTCAAACTCGTGAACATCGCTTCCATTTTACCAAACCAAGAAAACATCACTTTGATTCAACATGTTAAATTCGTGCCAACCAAGAAAACATCACTTTGATTCAATCTGTCAAATTTGTGAACATCACTTCGATTCTACCAAATCAAGAAAAGATCACTTTGATTCAATCTGTCAAATCCGTGCAAACCAAGAAAACATCACTTCGATTCAATCTGCTAGCTTCACAAATTTGCAAGATTTGTGAAGAGGATATCGACCATCTATTTAGAGCATGCCGACTGGCAAGAGAAATTTGGATATGCCCACCATCAATTATGCAGTTAGAAGGTACGACAAATTTTCATGATATTTTGTGTCAATGGCTTGTAGAAGAGAAAAACGAAGATGTAGTTGCTTTATGCATTTGTATACTGTGGTACTTGTCGAAGGCACAAAATAAACTAATGTTTGAATGAACACCTTATCAAAGCCGACAAATCATTTCTGAAGAAATTAATATGGTTAACGATTTCTCAATGGATAGTATGAGTCCGATGATTCAGTCAGACGAGCAACGGGTACCTCACATACCTTTGTGGACTCCGCCTCTCAATAAAGGGTTAAAGATTAATTTCGACGCAACATATAAGGAAGGAAAAACTAGCATTGCTGCTGTTTGTCGAAACACCAACGGTGAAATGGTCATTGCTGATGTCAAAAAATGGTTTTTCGTTATATCAGCATGAAAAGGGAGTTGATGTATGACAACCTCAGTTACGATCGAATATTTCGTCTAGATGATCGATATTCTTTCAATTCCCGCTCCTTCTCTTAGAAATCTGGGGGGAAAACCTGCAAAAAGAAAAAAAATCGCTCCGACGCTGAAGCCAGTCAGATTGCTTTTTACAGTAAAATAATGAGTATTGAATGATCCTTCCGGGTATGGAGTCTGTTGGACCCGTCTCGCTTACCTTGAAGAAGGTGATTTTATAGGCCGAACTAGGGTTTCCCTTCGTAGTTATCCTGTATCTAGGATAAATAGAAATATCTTAAGTTCAAGGATATTTCGTAGATATCCTACCGAGGTGATAGATCTTCAAGGAGATATTTCCTCCCTTAAGACTCTTGAAGCCCAAACTTACTTAAACACTTAAGGTCTTTAACCGTCTAGAATCTTTTAGGGAGATTTCGGGATTGAGTCGGTAAACCTGCAACGCTGTCATGTGTCCCCTGTTTAGGGCGTGAGACACAGGCTTTAGCTTATACAGACCCCCTCATTCCTTTAGAGATTCCAGGGCTGACCTGTCTGTGCCAGGGGCCTAACATGGTTGGTTTCCTCTAGCCGACCTCCAAGTTAGGGGAATATATGGATAGTCAAGGATTCAGTTGTCCTACTGCCTTTAGCCAGGTTGATCCAATGGACTTCAGGTCTGATCTTGACTTTTCAGACGTTAGTCAATGTCTGGACATTTTATGCATCATCAGTCATGACACTACTTCAAGCATCTAGTGCTTCGACGACAGTAGAAGCCGAAGCAAAAGCAGTTCAGTTAGCACCGAAAACAATGGTTGATCTTTATCAATACAAGTCTTTACAGATGGTGATGCTATGAACGTCATAAAGGCGTGTTCAGAAACAGAAGATAGTATACCGTGGAAGATTCGGGTGGTAATGAATATTCGGAAGACAATATGAAAAATTCATTACTGCAACTTCTCTTTTTGTCCTAGAACAACCAATCAAGTTGTCCATCCATTGGCACTCTTGGAACTTACTGATAACATTGATGTAGCTCTGGAACTATATGTTGGACAGAATTGTATGGTAAGTCAAATTGGTAATTGACAAAGCCAGCATATATTTGAGTAGGAAGGGTAAACAAAATTTAGGCAAGACCTACTTTCATAAAATAATACTCCAATATATAAAATAAGGCAACTCCAATATATAAAATAAGGCATCTCTATTTTGGAGTCAATTTTCTCTCTCCTCCTATTTATCTATTTAATTTTTAAGTTCCTTCTATCATTTTTCAATTAAATTTTGAGACTGCAAATAAAACCATCTCAAGTAAACAATCATAAGTGAAATTTCTCATGAAGGAGGAGAAGATGAAGAAGACTGGTGGCGGTTGGTGTTGATGATGGGGGTAGTCACATTTGACTCATATTTTTAAAACCTTCCGTTTGTCAATATTAATAATGCATAATAAACTCCCATAAGTTTAATAGGTTTCAATATCAAGTTTGGGGTTTTGAGATTTTTTTTTCCAACCCTACTCATTTGCTAATTTCTATTTAGGGTTGGTGGCCGACTATATATAATCCAAATTTAATGGATAAGATTGTATTAGAATCTTTGATTAGAAATTATTGTGGGGTGGGGTTGTGTGTGTGCATTGTTCTTTATATTTTCAAACCTATTAACACCTAAACAATATCTCACGTGCAGATAATGCCTATTGAAGCAGGTATAGTAGTAGAAGTTTCAGTCTCTTATATCCTTTATGGAGAGGTCAAATTGTACGGCTCTTATTTGTCCTATATAATTTGTAATTAGTAGAAAAGAAAGTTCTTACAATTATAAAATTCCACATTTTTATTCTTTCAACACCAACTTTAACCAATGAAATATCTAGACCACATGAACTAAATAGCATTCCACAAAAGTTGGTAAATCATGTGCCTTAATTCGATTAACAATTTATCATAGAACACATAATTGTACCATGTCAAACTCTTTGGCATTTAATTCATAATCAATTGGAAATGAATGAATATGATATATAATTAAAATTGATCAAAACTTGAGGAAAGATTTCAAATAGAAATACTATTTAGTTATTGATTACCATGAATGGATGGCAAAGGAGTCCCTTTTTCCAATTCACATGGTCTTTTATTCTCTGTGATTTGTCAAATGTTCAACATGAAAAAAAAAAGAACAAATAGGGCATGAACATTGGAATCGAGTGGAAGCAATTCTTTTACGAGAAAAAACAAATAGTCCATTTAAAAGAAAAATCACTAGAAAAGACAAAAAGGGTGAAAAAACACTTGAAATGAACACCAAAATATCAACAAAGAAAAAGAAAAGAAAAATAGAAACTCTCATAAAAAAAGAAAAAAGAAAAAAGAAAAAGAAAAGAAATGAACACCAAAATAAATGAGAATCAACTTAAAAAAAAAAAAGTTAATTCCTATATGGCCCCCTACTTTGTGACCAACTTCCTTTATGGCCCCCTTTTTTTCGTAAATTCAAATATGGCCCCCTTTTCATAACACCGTTAGTCAACTTTTATGGTTAATCTTTTTTGTTTCCATATTTACCCTTCTTATAAGAATGATTTCAAAATTCAAAATTGACCCCCTTTTGAATTTGGGTCAATTTCCAAAAACTTATAGTTACTTTAGAAAAAACTACGGGGCCAAAATAGAATACATATAAAAAAAATTTAAAAACACCTCATCTCTCCCTCTCTCTCCTCCATCTCATCGCCTCTCTCCTCCACATCATGTATCTCGCCACCTCATCATCTTCTCCGATGAAGGTCGCCGGCCGGCCAAATTTTCCGGCGACCTTCAAATTTTTTTTTTTTATCTTTCTCTAACTAATCTCTCTCTCTCTCTCTCATTTCTCTCTCTCACCTCTCTATAATTCCGGCGAAGGGGAGGAGCCCCTTCGCCGGAATAACCAGACCTTGAAGGTCTGGTTTCAACCAGCCAGACCGAGTCTGGTCATTAACCAGACCTTGAAGGTCTGGTTTCACCTTGAAACCAGACCTTCAAGGTCTGGTTATTCCGGCGAAGGGGAATTATAGTGAGATGAGAGAGAGAGAAATTAGAGAGAGATAGAGAGAGAAAAAAAAAATTAGAGAGAGAGAGAGAGAGAGAGAGAGATGGGAGTGAGAGAAAGAGAGAGATTGGTTAGAGAAAGATAAAAAAAAAAAAATAATATTTTGAAGGTCGCCGGAAAATTTGGCCGGCCGGCGACCTTCATCGGAGAAGATGATGAGGTGGCGGAATACATGATGTGGAGGAGAGAGAGGGAGAGATGAGGTGTTTTTAAATTTTTTTTATATG
>BEHA01001107.1:325755-351575 GCA_002897215.1 Eschscholzia californica subsp. californica | reverse complement strand
ACTTGTCAGAAAGAGATTGAGGGAGATGAGAAGAGTAAAAGGTTATTGAAATCCGTCAGCGGGAAGTGGTATTAGTAATGAAAGGGTTAATTCGGTTTCGGTCCTCAGATGTGACCAACTTCCGTTTCGAGCCTTTACATTCTGCCAACAGGACATTTGACCCCTCTAGCTAACAGAGAAAAATTATGTTACCCACATCTTTTATTTACTACACTATTTCCTTTTCAATTTACCCTTGAGTTAGTTTGGAGAAAAAAAAATTCCATCTCTTCTTTGTCTCCTTTTCTTCTTATTTTTTACTCCTATTGATGGGTGTTCTTTGCAAAACAGAGAAAGGCTACCAAATTGTATCTCTTTAATACAAATTTTTTTTTTTTTCTGAAGGACTTCTCCATCTTCCAAGAATGCGTCTGACGAAGAGATTTTGTTCGTAGCTTCTTTTATATCATCTTCAAAAGACCTACAGCACTGAAGTTCTTCTATGGAAGAAAGAGGAGAGGGAATAGAGAGTTTTAAACAATAAGAGAGTAGATCTTTTTCCTATCCATTTAAAAGTAAAATTGGGAAGCACAAAATTATTTTCACTTTTTCCTTATTGAAATAACAGCTAGCTTGAGGGTTGAAATGGTCTATTGGACAATCTGATAGGACAAAATGATAAGTTGGTCAAATAAATAAAGGAGCCAAACCGGAATTAACCCCTAATGAAAGTGGTAAAGAGGATTATGGAGTCTAGGCCTAGGGAGAGAAATTGAAGAGTGAGAGAAATTGGTGTCAGTAATGGCGGGCATTAAATGCTCTTTGGGTTATTAATGGTGACATTAAATGCTTTGAAAGTATTCAAACAGAGGTAAAGAAGAAGAAAAAAACGGTCCCATCGTATTCCAATTACAGAAGCAACTAATTAATGCACGATCCTTTACTAAATAACATCCTTAAAAGTCATTCTATCATCCTTCAATTAAAACGGTTGATTATCCTCGATGATCACATAATTGGAGATGAGGATATTGATTGAAGGTCATGTGTTATACGGAGTAAATCAAATTGATGTACTCGTCGAAATTGACACATAACATAAGAGATGAAACTCATTAATAATTATAAATCAAATTGAACTAGAGTTTTAAATTCTACAGAGCCGAAAGGAGGCCTCCAAATCATTAACAGGTAAATTAAAAAGAAAATAAATTAAATAACTATATCGAAGATAAAACACCAAACAACTACCAATTGAAGTAGAAACACAGTTACGAAAATTCTCAAAATGCTAACGAAGACTCAAGCAGATGAGATTTCTTAGTTTTTTTTGTTTTGAAAAAAATTATATATTAGGTCAGAATTCAACAAATAGATTCTCAAGTCCTTGAAACCTTCACCAACAATTGTAAGATCCATCACATCATCGTTTAAGTTGTGACAATTGTAATAAGGAAAACGCACTTGTTAACGAACAACCACAAGCAATATGATAAGTTGGTGGTTATCTAGAGAATCAGATCCTTCATCTGACCTGACTCTCGTCATATGAGATTGTTGTACACATGGCTACCCTTAGGTTAGCTCCGACTCCATACCCTGCATGGATGAATACTTAAGTACACCTCACCATGTGAACTTGTTGGTCGTCGCAACAAACAATCGGTAAAGTGATTCTGACCCACTATAATTCTATCACCTATTCACCACCAAAATTGTACAACTTTCACCACCTCCAGCACGCAGACACAAACCACAATAACATCATACCAAAACATAAATATATCATAATCATGTTCCTCGATATGTGATTCTGACCCACTATAATTCTATCACCTATTCATTCATTAATATAGGAGAATTTTGTCTACTAGTGAGAGACATCTAATTACAAGAGTTATACACATAAATCATGATAAATAAAGAGTTTTCGGTCATCATTATCAATGTAAATACTTGTTGAATTTTTTGATCATCATAATAAATAGTTCTTACACATGAATATGACACGAGAACGATTATAGAAATCACACGGTTTATTATCTTCATCATTAAGACAAATTCCCTCAAAGGTTAGCATTTAGATACCATCCGAAAATGCCTAAAATTTTGGTTATATAAGCAGAGAATTTATTTACCTACTTCCTATCATGTAATGGTTTAGTGAACTCTAATTTCTATTACAATTATATCGAATTTGGAATTTTACAGTGTTTGTTACTAAAGCTATAGAAAGATGATAATCTACTAAGATTTTCTTCTTCTCACATTTTATCTCTCTAGATTTCTCTCCCACTTGTGCTGGGTTGCTTAATTTCTCTACGAAAAGAGTTATCCAGGCCGGAATAAGTCTTATTTTGATGTAACATGTTTTTATGTATTATAATATCGTTAACTTTTAACAAAATCTGCATGAACCAAACACTGACTTAGGAATATGTCCAGAAATGTAATTTCATTATGATCAAAACATACATTTACTCAAAATAATGTGATTACAAGGAGCTACATTCTAGAGATGATATTTTTAGTGATCACATTTCATTCCCACGCGCCAAACATGACATAGGAGTTATTATTTTTAAAATTATCCTTTTCAACACCAAATCAATAAAAATCTATATAATTGTTTGTGTCTAATTTTCTTTAAAGATTTAATCTATTAAATTGTTAGATAACCTCAAAAAATAGAAATAGGTGCTCTCCAACAATTTAATTGAAAAACACGTCGCCAAGTAAATTACTTATTGAGTGAAAATACAACTTTTTTTTTTTTTAGCACTCGTCTCAAAACAACTTTCTTGCAAGAGAAACAGTTTATTTTTACTCAAATTTCCCATTGGTGAGCTAATTTACAAAATTATATTTTTAAGATTGAGTTATTATAATAACTTGTTCATTAAGGAAGTGAATAACATTAGGGTAAATTTATTCTGGCTGGCCCTCTAAAGATGACCAACACTAAAATGGCCCCTAAAGACCATCGTCTTCTTTAATGACCGTCTTTCGAAATTTCTATCAATCGATGTTTATAGTTGACTTTTTCTTTCCCTCTTACCTTCTTTCAAAAGTTGTCTTTTTTATTCTGTCCATCTTTGTCGGAGAACGGTCGACGTGTTCGACTGACCCACCCATTGGAAAAAAAAATCATCTTTTTCTCTACCTATCTTCTCACCCTTGATGAAGTGTTTGTCTGGGGTTCGTAAACCAGCCGAACTGTTCATCTAGGTTTGTCATCCAAATCCAGACAAACAGTTCCTCATGGATGTTTGCCATCAAATCTCAAATTCGTTTGGTATTTGGGAGCAACACTAAGACAAAAGTGAGGGGGAATAGAGAAAAGAGGGAGAGAGAAGGGGGAAGTTAAGAAGCGAGAGAGAGAGAGAGAGAGAGAGAGAGAGAGAGAGAGAGAGAGAGAGAGAGAGAGAGAGATACGAAGAAGAGATATAAACAAAAGGAAAGAACAAGAAAAAGAGAAATTTTTAGTGGTAGGCAGTCGGATGTTGCCGACCACCTTTTCCATCAAGGATAGAAAGGATATTGAAGACAATAAAAAGGAAAAGAAATAGTCAAATTGACTAACGATAATGTTCGAAAGAAAATCATATTGGAAGCTGATCATCTTTAGGGTGTAATTTTGGGAGTTGGTCGTTGTTAGGGAGCCAAAATGGAATTACCACATAAATTAAACAAAAAGTTTTCCTTTTTGTTGTTGAGGAAATAGAAAGTTCATGCTTAAAATTAGAATATTTTTTAGTGGGGCAATGCCATCATATTACAAACAATGAGAACTAAGGGTGACACATGTCATCAGATTACTGGTTAAGGAGATTTGACAAGGTATTCTCAAATCTCATATCCTTTCTCAAACATGAGAAGAGATTTGAATTCCCAAATAAAACCTAGTATACTTTTTTCCAACCCATATATTCCATGAGAGATGCCCTAATCACTTTTAGCTTCTTCAAATATAATCTTCAGCAATGAATTAATGAATGGCAAATCAATGAATTAATGAATGGATAAATCAATGAATTAATGAAATTTATTCAAATATCAAAAGTTAATGCCAAAATATACAGAAACCATAAAACCTGCATATCTATGCGTAATACTAGGTACGTATATGTTCTTCTCAGCTCCTCTTTTCGTCTCTTCTCTTCTGACGCTTTCTTTGTTTACTCTTTTGTTTCAGAATGTCTCTCTTTGATCCTGTCTTAGTAGTAGTAGTAGTTTTAGTTCTGCTTCTTTCCACCGGCCAGAATTCGGGAAATCTGAAGACCTCGACTGAAAGCTTGGTTGAAGAGCAACCTTGTCTGAAACTCGGACACGAATGGGAACCAGGCCAGAACTGCTATAGGTGCAAAGATAACAAGTCCCATTACATATTCGAATCCCCTAGCTAGTGCTTTTGTTGAGCTCCACATTCCGAGTGCTTTCATTATTGGCTTACAAGCTTGAGATATCTGCATCGGGAAAGGAACAACAACAACAAAAAAAGAATCCCGTCTTCATTTTGCGACAATATACATTCACTTGTCCATCTATATATTACATATGATTCTATATGTATATAAAGGAAAGGATATGAGAAGTGTAAAGGTGTGCACCTGCAAAAGTGCCCATCCTGTTGGCATGAAGGCAAGAAGACTGGCGAAGATGTCACCGATGGTGAGGTTGAGCAATGTAAATAGGACGCCGATTGTGACAATGGTGCCAATGAATAGGAACAGCTTTAGCAGTCTGAACATCAGTTGGAAATCAGCGCTGAACTTTTTTCTACCCATTGACACTATCTATTTATGGTAAAGAAAGGAAATATGTTAGTATCTTAAAATTCATGATGAATTGATGAAGTAATGTTTTGGAAGAAAATAACATCTCTTTGATTTAGTGAGAGGCGTACATAATATCAATCTTACCTTCAGTATGATCATAACTGCCACAATTACCAGCCAAGAAAGACCATAAACCTGAGAAAAGACAATTACCCATGAGTGAATCCATTCTAATCTAGTAGTCTCTTATCTGAGTGCTTTGAGAAGTTAAACAAGTAAAAACAAGTTACTTACGACAATGCTTTTATTGTTATTGTCGACGTGTAGATGATAAACGATTCCGTACTGGAAGAGAAAGAAACGGAGAGAAAGAACAATCTCCCAGAACCTTCCTAAAAGTCCAGTATATTGGAGGTGTTCTTGTTCCTCTTCCCACCATGACTCCCAACTCTTGTTTGCTGGTACACCAATACCTCCTCGACTATGTATCCACTTTGACCAATCCTCCCAATCTTCATATATCTTCTGCCATTCGAAGCCCGAAGGGTTGAAAAGAAATGGAGCAAACAACCAAGATATCACCAAAAACCAGATTGAAAAGGTATACAACATGTAAGTCGAAGAATCATTAGTAGCGGAGCCATATACTCTATAAGCGATCAGTAATATCATCAGTTCTAATCCTTTCACGAAATGACTCCTCGAATACATTCTGTAATTTTCAGCAAACTTTTCATGGCGGACCACGAACCCTCTCCCAGTGGCTCTGTACTTGGCTCCACCATGTAAAACTGTTCGACCGAAATAATGAGTTTTTGTTCCAAGAGAAAATGTGAAGAAGACAGCTGCTAGTTGAAGTTGCATGATTATTATGTCACTCATTGCAGTTCTAAACCCTCTTTCCAGACCAATCTCCATGACCATTGGTAGGGCCATTAAAAGACCTATTTGAACGAGGGATTGGGATGCCATGGCTGCTTGTAAAGGATCGTTTCCTCTGGCCCTTGCGAATTTCATAATTGATTGCTCCAATCCACTTAATGACAAGTAAAGTTTACCGTACAAGAAAGCGTAGACTACAATGACAACCATCTGCACGATTTCGTGGCATTAAATATATGTACTTTAGATAGAGAAAGATGCAAACGAGAAAGGATATAACTTGAAATTTTAGATTGATACACTAATATGTGGGTTTTCTAGTTTGGTATGTTCACGAGAGAAGAAAGTAAAGTACAACAACCAAAACTGAGGTAAAGGCCTTTACCATTGAGCTGACATAGAATCCAACTGTTGTGAAATAACATGAGAGCATACGGAACATGTCAAATCTATGACCCAACCGATAAATATCCCTGCTAAGGATCTGCTCTCCATTACCACATGCAACTTTTGCTTCAAAGAGTGATATTTGATTAAACCCGACATCTCGTCCTTTCCCAACCTGAATGTACTCATGGTGGGTGACATTTCCACGCCTTAAAGTTGAGTTAAAACCTTCAAAATAGAAGAAAAGATGAGGTTTGAGTTTCAAACCCTTCAGATGAGAGAAAGATAACATCTTGTAGACAAGGTAAAGATAAACCTATTACCAGCAAATATATCTTCACTCAAATTGATACCACAAGAAGCCTTGCTGATACCACCTCGAGTAATGTGGAAAATTCTGTCAAATACATCAGGATGACCATAATGGAATCGAACCCTGAAACCAAATGATAAAGTTTTCATTAAGAGAAGAGCATGATTTTCTTGTGGGTTAGATTACTTCAAAAATAGTTCTCCCCTTCAGTCAGCTACTCCATCTGATGTATCATTTGCGTTTTCAGTAATCTGAATCTCAACCTAGTTCATTTTTATTTGTTATGAGGTGCTTCCAGTTTTATATTTTAAAATGGAGTCACAACTACAAACCTTGTAATCATTTGTATCCTTAATTTTGTAGCCACTTAATTGCTTTAAGGATCTAATTACACTTCGACAAAAGTAATAAACAACTCATATATAGGAATAATATCTTCATCAATCTGATTCGAGTGAAGTGCAAACAAGATTTTTATTCAAGTTGACCCAACAGAAACCGCACTGTGCCATAAGCCCATAATAAGGAAAACTAAAGCAAAAGAAGCCAAACTTACTTTAAGGGTCTCGCTAGAACTCTTTGACCAATGGTGACGAAACTTGTTTCCTGATTCGACATAAACCACGCCAAAGAAGAAACACTGTACTCCACATGAAACCGTTAGTCGTTAGAAAGGAGCCACTCAAATTAAATTGCACAAGTGGAGGAGTAACTCCTAACTAGTGAAGAACCGATAACATGTGTATCAATTATCAACAATACCTTCCAGTAAAGATGTGCTCACGAACACCTAAAATTGTTGGTGGCCGAACTCCATGATCCTCATTGAATTCTTCCAAAAGATTACGCATTTTAAAAGCTTCTTCCAAATAATTGTCCTGCGACAAAAGTAAATCAAATGAGTCAGAGTAGTTGGTCAATACTTTCCAGAGCACAACTGCAATAAGTTATTTGCGGGTTAGGAAATTAATTACCTGGTTCATGTCAATAGTTTGAAGAGCTTCTCCTCTAGTGAATATAATAGCATGGTTCTGATTCTCGGGTTTTCCTTCACCTATCTTTGCTGCTCCAGGTAATTTTATTCGATAGATTTCCTTTATAATAAAAAATAGAAGTTAGAAATAATTACAACAGCACTGTTACTGGTTATACTTGACTTCGAAATTAATAAATTTCAACTTCAGTTAGGACACAAATTTGATTGATTCAGAGTTTCAATCACGAAGACTTAGTGTGTTAGAGGTTGAGATACCTCTACAATGATGTCAAAACAACTGAAAAATGGTGAGGAAAACTGAGGCATACCAAAACAATCTAAAAGGAATGCATTTGAAGGAATTGCTATTTGCTCCAATAATGAATCATTGGTTTAACCGAATAAAATAGATAGACCTTTCTCCTGATCTCAAACAAATATTCTCTCGGAAGATTTTAGTGATCAGTCAAGACGTTCCAAGAGAAACCAAAGCTTGACTACAAGTATAGGACTATTAAGTAAAATTGAGAATGAAGAACCAGCCACTAAAAGCGGGTTTTGTTATCCGCAGAAGTTGGGAGAAGTAGAGAGAATTTGAGACAGAGAAATCTGGAGATGGATAAGAGTTGCAAAAATAAACCTATTTTTAGAAAATGATGAACACTAATTATATCTAAGAATACTGAAGAAGATGTCATCCATTCTAATGTGACAGCAAATGCAAGTGGTACGGTTTTGTCGACCTCATAGTGTTATGAGGCTAAAAGTGCATACAATGATGATGGTATGAAATCATAAAAGAAAATTACCTGGTCAAGATTATCAACAGCTTTGATTAGAACTGAATAGTAGACCTTATTCACCCTGCCACCATCACTTTCTTCAACTTCATCAATATATGCAACACGGAGGGATGGATTACTGTACCAGAGAGACATAGGTTAGCTAAAAAAAATGAAACAGAAACAGTTCCAGCAAAAAATTCCAACAGGCAGAGAAGAAAGTCTACTTTATTGACTTTGTGGAAATGTGAACTTACTTAACCATCAAGTTCAGAATGTCTGTTGCACGACGATCTCCACTTCTCTTCTGATTTCCATAATTCTGACAAGTTGCAACATATGTAAATTTCATATCAGCAACAGCATCTAGTTGAGCACAAATTGATCGTTGGCTCTTTTTTTCTTCCTCTGAAGGAACCATAACTGACTTGTATCCTTTTAAAATTTCTGCAAATTTAAAATTTAAGAAATTCATGAGAACGGCAATGGAACCACGGCCATAAAAATTAGAAAGTTTTTTTTTTTCTGAAAAGGCTGAAAGAAGGTTTTGCTTATATATACCATCTTCAGAAGCCATGTCAAGAAATGCTTGAAGCTTTAAAGCTCTTCGGTAATACATCATGCCTCTAACTGCAATTATACCAACATGACCCATGAAGTGTGTCGCTAAGTAGTAAACACTATAACATTTAAGGGAAGAAAGAGTCTCATTTTTTACCAGTTCGGCTTAGTGTTTGTCCTCTTAGGGAGACCCAGTGACGAAGATGTAAGATGTTCTCTTCATTTTCCCATATCTCACTTTCTCTTTTACAATTGAGCCTTTCCATGAAGTTGGTCCACTCATCTAAAGAACCAAGCAATAGCAGGGTCAGGATTAATATCAGATTACCGTATACCTAGATATTTTAGTAGTGAAATTCAGAATAAGTTGGAACAGTTGGGAGTTATCTGAATATCTTTCATACCTGGGAAGATTTTTTTCAGGTAAAATACAGTCGATATACCGTCTTCATTTTCCTGCTCAAGGTCACTCTTGGAATAAACTGTCTCCTCACTATAGTAGGGCGTCATAACACTGCCAACATAGAGTGAAAAAATTATAACTCAATATATTAGAAGATCCCTCAATTTCCCACATAAGAAAATTGCTCCGGCAGCGACATGAAAAACAAATTTCGAATCCTATTCAACTAAAAATCTTTGTGAATAAACAAAATGTCAAAAAAAAGTCTTTTAGCAAGATAACTACTCAAGCTTATTCCATTGTGGAGACAAAATGATACCTAAATGAGAGCATTTTACGGACTCGAGGAGCACGCGGCATGTCCATAAATAAGGAGTTCGTAAAAAAAGCGATCCTTCTACGTGCTTCGAGGTTTGTTGGCACGTCAATGGCAGATTCTTTCACCGTCAAAAGGAGGTACAGACGCTTTATCTGAAACAATGTGATTGAGACTCCGTAACATATAAGCGTTGAAACTAATGAAGGGAAAGATAATGAGCTAGAAATAACGTACCTGTTCTTCCCATTGAGGTGTAACTACAGGAGGGAAAAGAATGGCGGGTTTAGGGTCAGTCCCTGCAAAAAGTTGTCTTCTAGGGACTGAATCCTTGTTACCGTGGCCAAGTTCGACCAGTTCGCTGAAAAAATTTGGAAGAAAAGTGACCAAAGTTATCTGGTGAAACATACTTTTCATAAAAATTAAAGATTTCATGGTGACTAAAATGCAAAAAACACAATTCACCAACCGAATCTCATTAACCATCATATCACGGGTAACAACTTCCAACATGTCCTGCAGCAGTAATACTACAGTATCCCGTTTTGCTGCATCACCCTCTTTCTGGAAAAGGAAATGAAAAATGGCTTAAAAGATTGAGATATACATAAGCATATATGAAGAAGAAATATAAAGTAGATAGTATGTTTTAGTGACTCACTAGGATTCCCACAAGCTCCACAAATTTGTTGCAAAGGGCGGGGAGGGGATTTGTCCGGAAACTTGCGAGAAAAGTATTCTTCGAGATGCTACCTTCAATTTCTTTAATGATAATACGTATTATCCTGTCAAAATAAAATATATAGACATAACTAAAGTTAAGAGAGAGGTCTATGATGTTTCATGCACAATAGAAAGAAGAAATAAATGAACAAACCTTTTCTCATTTTCTCCAATAACCAATACATTCAGGATGAGTTTAAATGACTCGTAGCATTCAATTACAGCACATTTCATGTACTCGTCAGCACATATACGCTTCCAAAGATCAGAGTCCTTGTAGCGGAATTGGGCTGCAATATCCAATGCTATTGGGATCTGGAAGAACAATTAATATACAATGTTTAGTGCAAGTGTTAACATAACATGAAAAGAGAATGAAATATAAGAAACCAACCTTGCTAGCAAGCAAGAACGGGGGCCACTGAATTAATTTGAGGCTAGGATCTGATATATAGGGAACTAACAACAAATCCATTTCCCTGGATCAAAAGCAAAATCAGTTCATTCCTTTCTACTACCAAAACCCACAACTAAAAAGTGACAGCTACAAAACCAGTATCTAGTGTAAGGGGTTTGTACCTATCACTTATGAGGTCTTCTTCCCTGAAACTGCAGATAACTTCATTCCATAGCTGAGCAAACTTTGCAGCTTCAGTTCTCTTGCTTACCGAAACCTGCCAGATGAAGAATGAATATATTAACATTGTAATTTCTACAGAATCTATTGATATTCATCACCAGTATACTAAATGTAATACCTCCTTAAAACTCTTCGACAAAGAAAATCCCTTCTTCCTAGTAGTATCCGAAGGTATTAAACATGTGTTGAAAGCTCCAGGTAAAGATTGAAAACGTGATCTTAACATGCCCAGGGTCCTTATCTGTGAAGGCAAATGCGAAGGTTAATAGACAATAATTTGTAAGTGACAATTGTACAATAAGAATTCTTTGATAATTCTACCAAGCTTGTTTTAAAGTACGACCAAACTGACAAAAAATAGTGATATCTTGACTCAGTAATGAATCTGTTTCCGAATATAGAAAATTGTGAATGGAGAAGAGGTAAAAAGCCTTTCTTATTTTCATGGTAGATCATGTCACATATTCCGTTCAAATATATCAGGATGTAATCATTGCTAAGTTTAGTACCAAATCACTTTTGATGTATGTAATGGAACCAGAGGGTCTGCTGAAACTCTAACCATGACTACGGATGATTGAAGATCACTCATAGAATTCGATTCCCAAAATAAGGTTATATAAACATGCATCTTCGAGAACACACAATTGCAGTGGCTTTTATATCAGTGACATTTTGGGATGTAATATCGTGCACAAATGTTCATTCTAGTCTAGTATGAGATTCAGCCAACAATATCTATGATCCAGAATCATCTTATCATAACTCATCTAGAAGATAAAAGTACCAAATAACAGAGCTCTTCAAGGGATAACTTAGAATTATGAAATAGATACCTAAACATGTCACTCTCAACGCAGCGTGGAAAATAATAATAAGATTACAGGAGAATGAGTTTACGAAGACAATATGATAACTTATTACCTCTCCAAGACGATCAAACGCTCCAGAAAAACCACCAGACAAGGTTGAAAAGATAGCGTACCAGATCTGTGTGTCCATAAAATAAACCTGCAGAAGACTTGCTCAAGTGAGAAACCCTTTGAAGTGTGAATTACATGTATATGCACATGTATTTATATATAAGTACACGTATGTATATATATATATATATATATATGTATATACACACATATATAGTTCTTGTTCAGCACAAACTGAATTATTTACAGAATATTTCAATTATAAACAAGCAGATAATATACCAAGATTACTGGAGCCCATAGAGCGACAATGGCACCATAGTTGTGTTGAGCTGCATTGGCAGGAGAACAATTATCAAGGAACCATAAAATAGTAGAATGACACGAGAAGTCGATAATCCTAACACAATGGCTGAACAAATACCATAAGGGAAAAATTCATGCCAAGCATAATTCACATGACGAATGCTCATAATATCTTTCGTTGGCTTCACCAATGTTTTTATCTGGAAGAGAAGATGGAAGAGAGGAAGTAAAGAATTAGACAGGTAAAAGAACAACCCAACCACCAGTAATCATGTTCTCAGGAGATAAGATGGAAATCCTGAAACTGAGCTTACCTGAATATAGTAACTGAATGCTAACTTGGAACACAGAAGCAACACCCAGAATAAAGTATACCTAGAAAGAAAAATAAACATAAACTAAGAAACATAACTCGACCAAACAAAAATGATATAAATCCTAACTCTCGCTGAACAAAAAATGATAAAACATGCGCGCATCATTGTACTCACTTGATAAGGGCAAACTGGCTTTCATGCATTCCTCTTCCAACATAAATTCTTGGCTGCAAAAGCAGGAAACTAGATGAAATTTTCCATAACAACATGAAACGCATCAAACGAAGAAAAAATGATTGTGGTCCTCTTTTTAGGATATAGAAGATACTAATATATGGTCCAGCAAAAGAACAAATTATGTGGACATTGAGACCCATTAGCCCGCTGGCATACATGTATGTGGGCTTATTAGAAGCCTACTGTCGTAGACGTTTGTCATCATCTAAGGATCACACTCAATTAGACATGAACATCTGAGAGTCCAGCCTCAGTAGATATTTGAACCAGGTGGGTCTGATATATATATAAACTTGGACTTCTTTTGATGTGATTTCGAGGTTTAAAAGAGAAGATCATAAACGTGTAAACAGCCATTTTTCCAGACTTTGATAATATACATTACCAAGTACATTATTTGTACATAAACATAGGAATCGCTCGGATGTGGCCTCTCAGGCTAAAACTAGTTCTCTTCAACATAAACTCAAATCGGCTTTGTTACTCATCAAGATATGTAGGTCTATAACCATTAAATAAACTAAGATGAACAAACTATAAAAAAAAATGTTTCAGCACAATGAAAGATACATAATGAAAGAAGTGACACATACCTGCGACCACCATAAAAGAAATCTTATGATATGCCAGTCTGAGTTTTCAATCCACCTCCGAAGCATAGGAAAGATAAAAAGAGTTGCTGCTAGTAAATTCGGAAGCAAGTATATGGCCACTGCCATGATATACAAAGGCGGTATGCCTTTTACTTGACGAAACCAAGCCAATAAGTTCTTAATTTGTGCCGGAGTTGATGAATAGGACTGGAGGTAGCACAGCGGAAGGATAACTGCCCATGCAAGACTAACTATAATCTTAAGAACATTTCTGAGCACATCAGTAAACCTCCACCTATGGTAGCCAGGGAAGTTTAAAACAAGGTCCAGAATACCTAACACCAAAAGAAAGGGGAGCAAGAGAGATGTAAGAAGATAAGAAATTTTCATTTGATCAAGAAAGTAGGAGCTAAGAATTCTTATTGTCGATGTTTTTATAACATCAGTTTCAGATACAAGGATAACATAAAGCATGGCAAAGGCACATAAGATATGCATAGGTCAGTAAACACATAATAAATGACATCTCAAAAGGGTACTCAAATAACCAGTATTAGACTAATCTTCCTCACTCCGTAAACCAAGAGAACTAAATGTAATATTTGGGATTCCTTTTCTGAGGTATAAATGTATTCCTTTTTCCAATTTCCAACTAAACATAAGGTACAGGAGAAGCAACTACTTTCAAAGCAAAATTGAGGAAGTGGGCCAAGGATGCATTTAATATCTGCTTCATTTCAAAGCTTATTTTAAAGCAAAGTTAGGAGTACCTCAAACAAAATTCATAGCTATTACCAAACTAAGCCCAAGCTCAAACTACAAATTTCTAGAAATATAAATGTAAAGCTCTAGTCTCTGCTACATCGGAATACTTTATTTTCCAATGGTTTCAGGGAACTTCATACTCTTTGTTTATAAGGGCAGAATTCAAGGTGACAATCCCAAGCGTAGAGGTCTGACATGGCAACCAAAACTACCTCTTACTCAGATATCTTATTGTAGATTTAATTCTCAGTTTGATACACTTCGCAGAAACTGTTTTAATAACATGAAATACTCGTGAATGAAAACTGAAAGTAAGAAATTATTAAACTGAAAAGATTATAAAACCGATTGAAATAGAACACATGAGTATGAGAATTCATACTTTGAAGGAACCGCAGAAAAGACGCCGTGATGAAAATACTAGAAACAGTATACAGGATATCTCTTCGAAATATATCCAATGGTGAATTACCATACCATGCAACAATTATCATAGCCTGCAGTTGGAGAAGTTAACATATACAGTTTTATGTAGTTTAAATTGTTTGTCAGAAAGTAGCAATGTGGATGTAAAGTACTTCAAAATTAGTATATTCTTCAAATAATTAAGAGCCACCCCTAATCTCTTTTTGTCTATGTAACATGATGCTCGCTTCTGTAGAAATTTTTGCAATGTCACATACTCGGGCACTAGTGTTTGACACTTGGACACTTGCAGCGACTTCACTAGATATAATGCTAGATTTTGTATGTAGCCGCATTATAATTGTGTCGAGAATTGAGACCATAAAATACCACTAAGTTAATGTCTTTCTCATACAATGTGGGCGACCGAAAAGTACAGAGTGCAAGCAAAAGAGAGGATTAATAATCACGACAAAAAAAATATGTGTGTGATCTTCCCATTTTTGGCCTTTTCCACTCACAGTGTCTGACACCTTGTACGAGATGTGCATTGCCATGTCAAATACCGATCTATATATTGGCGTCCATGTTACACAGCTTTTTGTAAACCATGTTTTCTTATCTCTATCGTGACCTCTGTGTAACATAATACAAGTAAAACAGAAAAAATACCTGCAGCGCTAGCATATAAAAGGTCCACATACGATCAAAACTTCGAAAAATGTGCCAAAATGTTCTGGTCTCAACGAAATAAGATTTTCCAGTGCTTTCGGATTTCCTATTAGCTGCTTGTTTCCCCTGCGTAACAGTTCTATAGTGGTAAGCGGATTTTATATTATAAGAATATGATTGCGGTTATTGTGTGTATATATTATAAAAAGTTTACCTGCGTCATGTTTCGCGTTGATTTGAAGAAATCACCATCATCTCTCATTGGCCAGCCTAATGAGAAGCAATCAGATGACCTGAGCAATGTTCAAATATTTCATGGTTAAAAGAAATGAGAAACCAGCAATATATTAATACAGATCTTAAGTTATGTCTTATCCATGATAATCCGGTCTTTACATACCAGAAATATTCATTCAGATCATCATAGTTGCACCAGGCTGAGTGAGGGGCTTTTCCGTGTTTGCTTTTCTTGGCTTCCTGGATCAGCGACATCACCAATTAGCTACCAAGCACAGAGGGTGGGTATTGCAATTCACCTGATTATAGCAGACGCTTACCTTGTCAATCACACGATAAATTGGTGTTATAACCTTTCTCAGGAAAGCTTCATCATCCCCACCATATGAGGGTTTGATGTTTTCTCCAGTCACAATGCTGACATTTCCAGCTAATAAACCATGGAGTTCATATGCCATCTAAAAATAAAACGAATGGTGCTATTAAATACTTCGATAAAGTACATATGAATGGTGAAACTAGACAAGAGAAATGCTTTTGGAAAGAGAAAATAAATATTTATATAATAGTCCTCACATTATGAAAAATGTAGCATAAGCATTCTGGCATAAATCGAACATTAGATGCTTCACCCCATATAAGAAGATAAAGACCCATGTAGAGAATTTTTCTTTGTTGCACTTCTTGTGATCCTTGGGGGAGCCTATAAGTATTGAAAGTAATTCAGCATAATCAAATTGTGCACGTTGAACAAGCATGTAAATAAATTTGTAAAAGATATAGACGGTTCTACTGCATCTCACCGTAAACTATGCTTTCTGCCCAAGAATTTGCACCATGTCCTGTAGTTTTTGAAGAGTTTATACATCACTGCGTCAACTGCTCGGTCATCAAGCTGCAATAGCATAAAATATAACATATATTAGAGAAAGAAGAAAAAAGATTAATAATGCTCAGGTGTTAATAAAGAATAGCATAGAACGAGCCTAAGCACAGACAGGAGTACTTGCCTTGTTAAGAGGCTCAGGCTTGGGTACTAGCCTTATATGAACATTGGCAAGCATTAAAATCAAATGCTCCCTTTGGTTCCTCACATTGTCTTTCTGTTAACACCAAATTGTGTAAAATATCGATTAGAAAATGTCATCAATGTTTAAAAATGATTTTGGAAACTTCTATGTTCTTCCGATAAGAAAGATTCTTTTTATACCTGAAACCCAAACATAGCCCTTAACCAATCCAGAAGATCCAAGTCTCCTGCTTTTTGTCTATTATGCTCAAAAGAAGAAGGCCAACTCAAGCCACTGGTGTTCCAAAGACCACTAACAGCTGCTTTAACCTGGTAAAAGAGAATGTAAAGAGGTAAAACAAAAAGAGGTTAACTTACTATCAATCCAAAACTCAAGTGCTAGAAAAACTGTAGTAGCCAACAATATATTAAGCATTTAACTACATTAAACCATGAACGGTTTACAGATAAGAGTGAAATCGCAGTATAATGCAACCGAAATAAATCGCGTTTGTCCCATACAAACCTCAGTGCTAGCACTGAAGTTTGAACTCATGACCTCACTGGATTTTTCGCTGTAGGGTCCGCCGCCTTATTTTAAAAGCTCTACTAGATTGAATCACATTCATCCAAAACATAGGGTGCAACTAAAGTGTACCTCCTCAAGCTGCATGATGGATTGTGATGCACCAGCTGCATCCAAGGGAAGAATGTTATATGGGGTATAGATTTCCTTCTTTTCTTGGACATCTTTAGCAGCCGCAATGATCTTTCCAAAGCAAAACAATCCCAAATATTTCCAAGCATTAGAAACATCTAAAACAAATGGAATAAAGCATTATAACATCCCAATCTATATATGTACACTTTGTATCTACCTCAGGAGCAACTTCTTCAACTTTTTCATTCTTGTTAACAGCACAAAGCACTTCAAAAAGCACACCAGCTGTTTGGTAGGCCTTTCCAAGTTGCACTCTGCAATAGTACAAATTTGACAATTGAAATTTCAGGTCAAACACTTCAGTATATAGGTAATTTTACAAACATGGGAAACTAATAATGATACATATGTATACAAATATGGAGGCAGAGACAGAGAGTTGTTTACCTATCAGCTTGCTCCCCCTTGTCAAGAGCTCTGACATAATGCTCATAGTATTGCTGATAAAAACTCTCAATTTCCCTTGCATCACTCTTCTTAACCCTTGAGGCCAGACTTGATGCATTATCCTGTTCTCACAATAGAAGGGAAAAAATTAGAGGAAAGAAGCCAACAATAGTGGACACATTTTACTGTGGTTGCATATCCCCGAATACATCTTTATTCTACAGCTAGTGGACATATTACAGTTAAAATTTATATTTAAGAAATTACCCTCTCTAATCGTTGGAGGAGAGATGTCTTGAATTGTCGAACACCTCTACCTGTAGAACTCGGATCCAATCTATGTGCTTTCTCAAATGCATAGAATCGACCTATATCCAATTGCAAATTTAAGAGAAACGAAATACAAATTAATCAAACGTTTAACTTGAAAAGCCTAATGACATAAGACAAATTATAACATTGTGATTAATTCAAATTCCACTCCCCGAGAGGGGTCTTGGCTTATTCCATATTTATTAAGCCATTAGCGTCAGCATTCCACCGATATGAGGATGGTGATAAGTAACTAGTCACAACTAGCAAGAGCAATACGAAGTACTATTCTTGAAAATGTCTATCTAACCTATACTATTAAAAAAATCGGAAAGATCATAGTGAATTGATTCATATGATTGTAAATAAAGATACGAGCAAAACGAGTAGATAATAGTTCGTAGTTGAAATAAACTTACAGAGGTATGAAACTCGAGGGCGTTCTGATTCGACCTCAGTGGCAACACGAAGGATAGGAGCAATACTACCAAGGGAAGAAGGTACGACCTCATTGTCGAATACTTCTAAGGAGAATGTGGTCGTGGCTGCACTTCTTGATGGTCTCCTCTGAAGGCCCTGAGGGCCTGATTCTGGTCCACTCGCCATTTACCTGCTAGTCCTAATACAAGTGCCCTTGGAGCTCGTCTCCAGCTGTTGGAAGCAAAGCCAGAATATCATAAAAAAACTTTCATCAATCAAAAAACAATAGAAAGAGAGTAAATTCGTATGATCAGAATATCACGAAGATACATACTATCACAAATGGAAATCAAAAAACAAGAAATTAAAGAGAAAGAGGAAGAAAGAAAGTAAATGCGATGAGATTTCCGATTGAAAATTTCAAAATGGTAAAGAGAATTTGAAATGAGAGAAAGCGAGAGAGAAGAAGAATGAGAGAGAATTACCTAACCAGTAGGAAGGAGAACGAGCTCGCAGCTAATTGGAATGGAGAGAGAAAGTGGAGGAGGACATGGAAGAGAATGGAGGGAGAGAGAGGGGAAGAAAAAGAGAAAGAGAGAAGAGTTTGTTAGTAATGAGAATTGGTTGTATACGTTGTTGTAACGAATTTGATTCTGTCTGTTATTAGACAACAGACCACCACCACAAAGAAGAAGAAGAAAATGACTATTCATTTTTAGACCCCAAAACTCCTCCCTCCTTCTTTTTCACCACACGTCCCCCGATTTCTCTGCTTCTTCACCCGTTCTCTTCCTCCTCTTTTCTTTCTTTCTTCCCACACCACTCTCTCTCTCTCTCTCTCTCTCTCTCTCTCTCTCTACAACTGCATTTCTTCATCATATCAACTGAAATTCTGACACGTGTCAACACCCCCGTGTAAAGGCCCTATTGAAAGCGAAATAAAATGTTTTGGTGGTATGTTACCCTTGTGTGTGCCTATAACACTCCCTAAACAGTAGTATCTTGTCTCAAAAAAAAAGATTGTATGGGCCGTCCCCTTCCATAGAGCCCAACCCGTTAAAGACAAACCCACACCGAAGAGATATTTTTCTGGAGTAGATAAAAAAACGGAGAGGAAGAGATACCGAAAGGCTCAAAATGAAGAGTAGAGACAAAAGATAAGAAAAACTCAAGCGGCGAGAGCTTCGAAATGAATACCCTTGGACGAGGATAACGATGACTCCATTTTCATTAATTCTTTCTGCTTCAATGACAGAACCTCTTTAATCTGAAGATGAGCTTGAATTTGCACTCCACCTTTAAAATACATCTTCTGAAGTAAACGCTTCAGTGTAGCTATCTTAAACCCTAGCTTTGAGACATTCTCAAGCACCAAACTTGTCAGCCAACAAATTGTTTTCATCTCTCTCTCTCTCTCTCTCTCTCTCATTCTCGATTCACCATCTATTCCAACTTCTCTCTCTTTTGTAAAAAGTAGGGTCTCTTAAGCTCATGGCCCACCAAGAAATGGACATTTACCATCTACGACCCATTTGCTTGCCCATGGTCTAAAACGTTCTGCCTCCTCGAGCCACCACGACCCATTAGGCCTCATGACCAACATGGAGTTGTTTCAGTCAAGAGAAGGTGTATGGGCGCCCCTTATTATTGTTTAAAGACACCCCTTTCCACATGAAACCCCACAATGGAAGTGTTGCGGGCACAGAGAATTTTACTTGGCCCACATTAGAATAACCATACCAATACACTACTTAAATTCTTCACCATCACCACCACCATCTCTCCATTCTTTCTCTTCACTCTCTCTCTCAAGTCTCATCTCCTTGTAGTATCTTTCTTTGTAACCCTTGGTGAGGTGGTGGTGGTGATAGGAGAGGGACCCTCCTCTGGGTGTTTGTATAACAATTGACTTGATTCATGTTATGGACAAAGTCAAATATGTGTGTGGGCATAACAAAAAACGTGTGTAGGGGGGCCTATAGAACTTCCCTTTTGTCAAACAAGTCTCTTTTCCAAAAAAAAGTTAAGTGAGTGGAGGTGATGATCGAGTCAAAATTTGAAAATATCATGTTATTTTCTCTGTGAACGAAGTCGGGATACATTATTTGTCAATCATATCAAATTAATAAAACATTCGGAGTTTTATATCTATCAATTCCACGTGTGGACTCTTGAGTCAATGTTTGTCGCCTTCGTTTGAACTACATGGGAAAGATGCATCCGACTTTGATGTTTGAATGTCAGCATGCATCCTACCGACAGAAGCTAAGACTAATATGTAGCTCTCGGGTTTCTGTTGGTAGGAAGACTACTGAATCCATATGAACTGAATCGGAAAGATGCTTCCAAATTTGTTTTGTGTTTGTCGGTACTCATTCTGCCGACGCACAATCTAGAGCAACGTGAAAAGATAGAAGTGCAAATAAAAAAATGTAAACTTTTCCTTTGTATTTGTTTGTCGATTGTAGAACATTTACTTGTATATATAACTTTGATCATATACAAAAAATCAAAAATGTGAACATTTGCTATTGACGACTTAGTCAAGTAATACAGTCTCATAGTTTTAGAAAAATTAGAGCATTTGAGTCGAGGAACCATTCCTTTTACAACTAAATTTTCTTCTAGATTTTCCAATATTTAACGAGTTGCTTGAATTGCTTACACAAACAACATACCAACAAAAAAAAAATGAAAAACTATTGTTTTCAAAACAAAATTGAACTTTTCTTTAGAAAAATTAGCTTCAGAGCTGATTCCATCGAAATGGTAAGTAGAGAGGGTTAACTATTATAGTAGGGGTGCCTCTGTAGGCGCCCACCTTTTTTCCGCTAGTCATTGACTGAAAACATTTATGGGCGCATTTTTTCTCGGTCTGCACAGTCCGAGAAATAAAACATATTCTCGGACTGGACTGTACGAGACCTAGTTTTGACTCTCAAACTAGACATTCTGAGGTCTTACTTTTTCACATCCGAGAAAACCAATTACTACTAACAAATCATTCTAAAATCACTCGAAATCAATCCAAAATCACTTGAAATCAATCCAAAATCGATGATAAACACTTTCTTAAAGATTCAAACCACTTCAAAGACTTTTCAATGTATCAAAAGATAAAATCATAAAAAGAATAAAAAATCTTTAGAACTATTTTTCTAATAAGAAATAGAGATCTTTTAAAGTCTATCTATAGTATTTTTCTCCAGTGAACGAACTATAGATGATACCGATCAAAAGAACAGGATGAAATCTAAGAGTTGAAATAGACTTTGAAATTCCAAATGAAAACAGAAGAAGTACAAATGAAGCAGTATTCGGGAAAAAAAGAGAAAAAAGTACGTGAGTGTCTGGAGAAAAACGGGCCAAGAGTAAAACTGTGGGGGCCTTTTGTCCCACCCTGATGGTAGACAAATAGTCAAATAGTTAGTTAAAGTTGGTTAGTGGGGTAGTTCTATAGTAGTTACAAATAATAACATCTCATTTATGTTACAGTACTGCAATCTCGACTTGATCTTTTAACACTCTTATTACACTCTCATTGGCTCCTCGTCAGTAATTGTCAGTATTTGGGTAGTTGGGGTTGTTTGGTTTGGCCATGAGTCGTCCTTACACATGCATGTATGGTTGTTTTGGAACACGAGAGATTACCAAACACGCCCAATACCAAAAAGAATTGTTCTCTCGGATCACGAGAGCTTACCAAACACCCGCTCTACGATCACGAGAGTTTACCAACCACCCAAAACCCCAAGTAAAAGAACAATATTTTAGGGCTCCAAATCTTGCCAAGTGAGTATTATTATATAACACTTATTACCTATATCATTATATGTCATACATTCATGGGGTGAATCTAGACATTACTTTCACGGTAGCTAGGATAAATTTATGACAAAATTTTCATTCAATTTGGGGTTTTGAGGAAAATTTTAACATGCAATAATATATAACCTTTAATATTTTTGTTGATTCGCAGTTCATTGTTTTTTGTATAAAAATTACTTTTTCACTACTTGAACCTTAAAAGAAAAATAAAATTATACCCGACTCTTTGTGTCCAACGACGAAAAATTATACTATAATTGATTGATTAAACAATCCATTTTAACTTTTAAAAATTATTTTTTGAAATTACATGGAGAAGTGAAGGTGCCAAGTAACAAAGACATTTATAAAGTCAAAGGAGGGAATGCTCAATGATTGGATTGGTGTATAAGTTATCAAAACGTTGAAAAATGACTCATTTATTATTATTCCTTTTTAGATAAGAACACAAAACGTATAGTATTATGTACTACTAAACATTACAACTTTACAACTAATCATTGCATGTTACCTTAACCTATTTTAATACTACATTTTTTTCCTTCCACTTCGATGAAATAATCCATCTCTATGATACCACTCTTTTTTTACATTTTTTTTCGAGAAGTATAACATATGGAATCTAATTAGGTCAGGTTATACACGAATTACTCTACAGAATCCTAATATGCAAGCAGACATATTATCTATTGCACAATTGATCTTGAAGATGTTCGTATTAGTAGTTTCTAATTTCCTTGTGACTTTTTTTTAATTTTGAAACCACATCCCACAATTTCTCTCATTAGGTGTTTTAGCATTTAGCATTTAGCACACACTGATTAAAATACTACCAAATGAATAAGTTATACTTCCTAACACGCCCAAAGTCAATCCAACAAAAACCCTAATTTCAGCCAAATGAACAGTTTGATACCCCATTGGAGCCCCCCAAGTTGGATTTGTTTACTTGCCATTAACAGATAGAGTTTGGCAAAACCCCATCTAGTGGTCAATGACTAAATGTAGTCAATGACTTTGAAAAATATATACATGTCACGTTTCATTTTAAGTAGCTCAAATAAAATGGGGTACGAAAGATAAAAGCTATTTCAGATTTCAATTTAAATTTTGTGAATAAAGAGTAGCTCCTCTTTACATAAATCCTCCTCAAATGGGAGTCTTGTGACTCCGTTGTCTCCAGTCTCCATGTTAAATTGAACTGGTTGTCTTCTTTTGTAATTTTTTCTTTTGTGTTTGCAGATAGTTTGGCGTATAAATATTTTTTAGGTATTTTTAAGTCAGAGTTTAACTTATCGAATATTCTTGTTTCCTAAATTGTTACATTTGTGACTAAACATTTCATAGGTTATATTACATCTATCGAGTAAAATACATAAAATACATCATCTATTAAGAATCGGACACGGTGCGTAATGCGTTAATTGTTTTACTCAATCGAACAATTCTAACTTCTATAGTCGCCACAATGGGTTACGAAATTTTAGTTAGAGTGTTACTTGGTTTGGCCATTGTCAACTACAATTTGTCATATCATAGTGGAGGTTTTATGACCTACTTTAAATAATAGCTAGGGTCAATAAAAACGGAACCAATCCAAAAAAAGAAATGTTTGTATGTATAAGTAGTCAACACGTCCTTATTTGATTTGGCTATTTGCCACAAGAAAATGATGAGTTAGGAACACACAAAGAACAGGTCGTTTGTAGTACAAGAAACTAGAGAGAAACTCATATAATATTGTTGATTTAGTATCCACCTTAGCACCACCCCCTATGGATACTCCTCTTCCATGCAAGGGCAAGGACAGCGGGTTCCCCAAATCCACTTAAGTGAGGATGGGAAGATCATGTTTATGGCGAAAAAATAAGTAATACAATCATCAGAAATTATAATTTCGTGATGTGTTACTTTTTTTTTTGTTCAGTTAATAACGTGATTCTTAACAGAAAGTTATTTTATTTCAGTGGATCAACTGAAAAAGAAAGAGAGCAATCCTTCTAAAAATGAAATACAAATACAGGAGATTAAGTGTCTCAAATAAATAAAAGGCAGTTCGTACAGTGAGAGAATAATATTGGATTCATTTCTATAAACATAATCACTCCTCAGGGGAACTCCTCACATACAAGAGAGTAGAGGGCATTGTCCTGCCATTAGTTACCCGAGTGAAATCTTTCATCTTTGAATGGTTAGCGCGAAAAGTCAGATCGGGATAGCCGTTACCTCAATGGGGCATAATCTCAATATTCATTTACCCTACTTAAACTTCCTAACTAATTTAACATGCAGTGATTTTTCTGGGATGCTGTTATACGCAACTCTTTTTTTTTTTTTTTACTTAAGACAACTATAGGACAAAAATAATTATATAAAACTAATTAAATTAGTGTCTTAAATTGCTAACCAACACCAAAAATAAAAATTAAAAATACAACCATATTTCCTTTCTTTGTTATATACAACTCTTTTTCACTCGAAAAAACTATTTGACAAAAATAAGTAAATTAAATTAATTAAACATGGACCTAAATCTTGAAGTTCAATTTTCTCTTTTAGACGAGATTACCAAAACCAATTACTATCCCAAAATTCTATCTATTTTTATAGTCATTTTTTCCGGTTTTAATTTGTAGTAATATATATTTTTTTTAAGATTCTCAATATAATATTTGCTAGATAATAGCAATAGAATAGATTTTACTATTGTTTAGCAATTTAACAAAAAAAAAGTGTGTGTCTAATAAACAGTTTTGTAGAGTAAAAACATAGTTGTCTTTGGCAACTTAAGATTCTCATAATATTTACTAAGCAACACCCATTACACGAATTTCAGTGTCGTTTAGCGATTTCATTAAAAAAGTGGGTTGTATATTGTAAATAGTTTTGTGGAGCAATTATGCAGTTTCTTTTAACATTTTGTCTTTTTATGAGATCAGTTATCAAAATCGAAATACTTACGAAATATAACACAATTAAGGTCCACTTAAATCTCGTCACTGTTCACTGTTGAAAATGAAAGGTAATTTTAGGGGTTACTCAAAGTCATTCTATGTGGAAAATGTCGTTAAGAGAAATTTATATCCAAAAAAAGAAAGATATTATTGTTTATATGACATAGAACAAAATCGTTATAATAGGAACGTCGTTATATATCTATTTGTACTTTTTATTTGATAAAATATAAGGTCATTTGACCCATAAAGAAACAATTTGGTATCAAGATATTCATCGTATAATAGTCACAAAGAGCACGTCACGAGAAAAATAAAAATATCAAATTGTAGAAAAAAATACTATCACAAGAACAAAGTTAAAAGAAAATGTATTCTGATATATTTCCTATTATTACACTATATCTCAAATATTTACTGGAAAATGTTAAGTGTACAAAGAATATTTGACAGAATTCTTGACAAAATTCTAAAAGAGCAACTCAGATCAAAGTCAACTTTAAAAAACTTTGTACATGTAAAACTCCTAATATTTGCTTGTCACCATCAAATCTAGGAAGACATATTACTCCTAGAATGATCAATGAAAACTAGGAATCAAATATCTTACAATATTCTTTTTTTTCTTGTATTAATTGACAAGCCAGCCACCAATTTTTTCCAAATTGAGAAGTGATTCTGTGTTTCAACAAAAAAAAAAAAAAAAAAGAAGTGATTCTGTGATTGGTGGTGGATTTAAGGATCCCACTACACTTGCCTTAATAAAACCCCACATTTATTCACATGATTTTTCACGGAACTAAGGAATAAGATCTAACCGTTACGTTATATAAACTAAACGACATTGTATCTTGTGCCACGTTTCCTGAAATTACGAAATCCATGTTCGTCGGATCTTACGTGTTTTTACCGTACGATCTTATAGAGATTCGTGTAAGATAAATTTATGGTAATATAGAGATGATAAACGCTCGAGATGACAAACGATAAAGAG
>BEHA01001107.1:267244-300843 GCA_002897215.1 Eschscholzia californica subsp. californica | reverse complement strand
AGAAGGTAAAAAGATCGGCAGAATGTCAAACCTAAATAACAATAAGCAACTCCTGTCAGAGAGAATAAAAAACGAGAAAATGTGAAGTTTTGGGTGAAGCGTGAAGCCGATCAAGAAAATACACATACCTGCTGCTCACGTTCATGAATTTCTCTTCCTTCTACCAGTCGTCGTTGAAATGCAGCATCAATCAGAGGAGCCTCCTCTTCTCTTTTTGCTCGTTCCATATATTCCATTGTTTTAGCTAGTTTCTGCAGTTTCTTCTCCATTTCTTGTCTCTCTCTAAGTTTCTCATTCTTAACAACCAATAGCAATGCCTCTTTTGTGACTTCCTGGGAAAGCAGAAGTTTTACACAATTACCTCCAGAGAACTATGAAAGAACAAAAAGGAGAGACTATAAAATGGAGATGTTACTTACTCCCTCTATGACGGGCTTTTTCCCCCTTCTCTTACTCCGTTTCTCGGCTTCCTGAAGTAAAATCTTAGCTTCTTCAATTTCCCTTTCCTCAATTTCTTTTCTGATTCTCTGTTCCTCTCTACGGGTATACTCAGACGCGAGCCTCTTCTGTTCAGCCTCCTCTGTTACTTTCTGAAGTCTTAGCCTCTTCGTCTCTTCCTCTCGTTCCTACGGAAATAAAAGTTATTAGAAAACTTACTTGTGATACATGAGAACAAACTTTAAGCCAATGTTTAGACTTTAGATTACAAGTAGTGGCAGAACAAAGAGTAAATTAACATTTAAACTATAAGAATATTACCATCTTAGACCTTTGTCGCTCTTCTTCTTCCTTGCGTTTCTCAATTATCGACTTCCTAGCAAGGAGTCTTTTGTGCTCTTTATTCACAACCTCAGCTAAACCTGGAAGATTTTCACCAAGTTTTGATGCCTTCTTTACTGGGAAATAAATCATGGACCTTGCTTTATTCAAAGATTCAGCAAACATGGTCAGGTGGTCACGGAGCCTGTCAGATTCAAGATCCTGAAAAAGGAAAAATGTTAAAAAATTACCCGTAGGTGAAATTGAGCCCGTGTTCTCAAATGCTTAGTTTGATCACAAACCCAATCAGGCAGACAAAATGATTTTATGGCGTTCGTAAACAAAATTTGAACAAGATTAGATTGATTTACTTACAAAATTCCCGAAGAAAACTGCACCTTTCTGATGATCAACTTTCATAGCAATGAAACTGGATTTAATGGCATCAACAGAAACCTTTTCTACAACCGAGAAATCAAAAAATGGAATCATCTTGGATAGAACTTCAATCTTCATTGTCTGGTAAACCTGAGAAACCTGGAAACACAGAAAAGATAGGTTACAGCAGTGTCCCCGCGAAAGACGTTGAAACAGAAGATACACAATTAACCTGCTGTAGCAATCTCAGGGTAGCAAGCTTTTCTAAAGCAGGAACATATTGTGAGAGTTGCACTTCAGGAACAGAAGAAGCTGACGAAACTTTGCCTCCAAGCTTGGATATCTTGTTTAACAAAGACTGGACTCTCGAAGCAAGATCCAATGGAAGGAACTCATTTTCGGAAAGGTGATAAAGATCTTTTACTTCTTGCGAAGCGCAAGTGAGTACACCTTTAGAGACCTGCAGAAAGTATCACATTAAAGAAATAACCTTCATTATCAAAGATAAGCTCAGAAATTCTCAATATAGAAAAACAAGTTTGAGATCCTATTACCAACTCTGCAAGAAGCGATGAGCGCGAAAGCTGAAAAAGAAAACACTCATCAGGATAAGTGAATTTAAATAAGAAAACTGTATGAATAATAGAAACTGCAAGTAGAATGAATTACCACTTCTCTGTTGTCACACTTAGGATCAAGATTAAAACCTATAAGGTTAGCCATTCTCAAATTTCGTTCTTTCTCATTTTCAAGCTCTAAATAAGATGCACCGTATGTAAGATCACATGGAGTGACTGAAAGTGCAGCGAGAACAACTGAAGACGCAATTAGTTGCAAATCTTTCTGAGTCAAGTTTTTATTGTAACTCTTCTGAAGAGTGAAAAGTTTGAGCCATGCATAGGCATGATAAAGTAGACTGCCTGAGACCCAGAATATCTGTGTAAGCTTGGCATAATAAACACCCATCAATGACGCCTTGGGGTTCTTCTGTACCATGCACATTAAACCATGAATATCTTCCACAGAACGGAAAGCTTCCTGCATAGAAGAAAAATAGTGAAGGAAGTAGTACAGGTCACTCAAAATAGAATTGAACTATTTCGCATATGTGCACATACCTGCCAGAGTTCAAGCTCAGTTGCAACCTTAAGCTGATCAAATCTTGTATCTAGGTAAAGTTGCAAGCTTTCGGGTGCTGACAGGTCGGGTCTGTCTCTCTGGTCTCTGTATTTGTTAAGATTTGCCAGATGATTTCTGATGATTTCACACAGTCTACGGAACTCTGTTGTTCTCTTGTATTGCTTACAAAACTGGAAGGCTCGGTGTGCCGTCATCTATTTCATGGAAAATAAACAAAGGGTAAGTTAAAATCATTCTCATATCCAATTATCCATACAAGAAAACACAAATGACTCATTAGCACTACATAATTAACTGACTGGATTACACAAGTTACAAACAATCATATACCGCCGTGAGTATAAATTTTTTCAACACTCCAACAGACTAACAAGGGGTGGCAATGCCAATGGGTACCCATTTACCCGGAAACGAACCGAAACTGTTTATGCCGGTTCTGGATCCTCATTTTCATACCCGATAAGAATTTAATACCCGACGGGTATTACCCGTTATAACCTACAAAAATTACAATACTTATTGGGTATATCCGACGGCCGACGGGTACCCGATACCCGAATTTAATGCGCAATTAGGTGATTCTTTCACAAATTTTAAGGTCCTAATTACTTATTTTATGTTAATAATGTTCTAATCATGTCATTTGAGTTTCTCACTTAACATAACATTCTTAATCAATAGTCAAACTATATTTAATAACAAATTTTATAGCAACTTAAAATATACAATAATAACATTTGTCGTAAATTTTAATAACTCATTCCTGTATCGTTTAATTAATAGATTCTACCAAAAATATTTGAGGTTTTGATATAGTATAACCTTCCTAAAAAGAACCTATGAATATTCGATACCCGACGGGTACCCGAATTTTTATAGGTTCCGGTTTAGGATCCTTAAATTATGGAACTGACCCTGGAACTGCTAAGAACTGGAACTGTAATTTTTAATAGGTTCCGGTTCTGGGTAATGAGATACCCTACCCGGAACCGACCCTTTGACACCTCTATAACTAACATCAAATACCATGACGGCACGACATCTTTCATTATGTTACTTTTTCATTATGTTATGTAGATCGTCAAAGTTCACAAAACCCGAATATGTAGATCGTCAAAGATAGCATCAAATGGCTTACCGCGTAGAGCGCCTCTAATTTAGAGTTGTTACGTAGAATTTCTAGCACCGTTCTGTAGGTCTCCCACAAAAACTTGAACCATGGTGTAACAAGTTCACGATCAGACCTATCTTTTTCCTTTTCCCCACTAACATAGCTTAGCATCAAGTCCTCTGGCCTTTTATCAGCTTCCAAGTCATCAACATCTAAAGCCTCCTCTAAAGCCTCTGCCTGAGTTCGTGCTTGCTCAGCCTTCTCAGTGGAAAGGTGCAAAAAGTGCTTGATGACCTCTTCCAATGAACCAACATTTACTTGTTGGCAAACAATACGGTACTGAATCAACCCATCTTTTGCAAATCTACCCCTCCTCATGTCAACACATAGTTCAACATATTTAAACATTATCCGTTCAAGTGGCTTCTGCCATGATCTATATCTCTTTGAAGTTATCAAATCATGAAGTGCTTGCAAGGCTGCTTGCTTCTGTCCAACATTGATCAATTCTGCACTCGTACAGAGACAAAGAAAAATATATCAACTCACCGTGTTTTGCCAAAATCCAATTTTCAACAATTGGTAGTTGACAGAAAACTGAATAAAAATCTCTAATACAGCATACAGTGACATCTTTTACATTATCGTTTGAAGAACAAATGAGGCAATTAAAAAACACATTCGGCAAAGTTGCTAACCTTCGGCGCGCTTCAGAGCATTCTCTGGTTTTGCGAAAGTCGACATGGTTTCTTGCTACCTCTTTTACTCACTACAGACTGCAGGTAATAGCAAAACGTGATTGAAATGAACACATTATTGTTATTCTAACCAAAATTAAAATCACAAAGTTATCTGATGCATTTACATGTTTTCTCAAAAGATCATGAATCGGTACAACATTAACATATTCAATTTCCTAAGGAACTGGAAAGGACATATTCAAGTGGAACAGTAAACCTGAAACCCAGACCACGTCTGATTTCCTAATAACTCATCCAGATTCAGTCACTAAATTCTTATTAACTCCATTGTTTAACAATCCTACTAGGGAATTAAAAGTAACAACTGGGTAACAGTTCAATCAGGATCTACAAAGTCTAAAATATCACTTGCTTGACAATCAAACTACAGAATAACTGATGGTAACTA
Organism: Eschscholzia californica subsp. californica; assembly: GCA_002897215.1. NCBI lineage: Eukaryota > Viridiplantae > Streptophyta > Magnoliopsida > Ranunculales > Papaveraceae > Eschscholzia > Eschscholzia californica. The sequence continues at coordinate 296,306 of BEHA01001107.1, read as the reverse complement.
AGAATTAAATGTTAAGCCCTAAGGATCCTATTAGTCAACTTACTAACTATCGAGTAATGAGTATCTACCAACATAAGACAGTGAATCAGGTTCAATTAGCATAAACTAATGCGTTAAGGTATTTCTTGCTGGAGCTGTTTGAAAAAAAGACCCACTTTAACTCACTCCACTCCTTCCCATTATTTTTATATTACTCAGAAACCATAATAATACCTCCTTAATTCCCACTCTCAATTGTAACAATTCCAACGAATTGTTCGTGGTTAATCTTCGTATGTTAATTTAATGATTATTCCATGACAAATCGAAGTGACAAAACGAAAATTCCATAAATCATCATAAATCTAGAAAGAAAAAAAATTCCATGTTTTCATAGGCAACAAATAAAGTAATCGTCTTTAATTAACCGAGTTGCAGTGATAACCAATTCATAACCCGAGCAAATATAATCATTCAACAACGTTCCATGATAACTTTTAGGTTAACAATATCAGAATTTAACTGGAATCGGTTGATTCTTTGAGGGAACTTTAGGGTTTCGACTGGTACCGTAGGGAGGTGATGATAAAATCGAAATTCCAACAGAGGTATAAAAAAGTAATAATATGAAAATCTGGTAGTAGAGAAATCTTACCTGAAGATAAGAACAGGATAATCTGATGAGGGATGGAGTCCAGGAGGAGAAGAAGAAGAAGAATTAGGACCGCGAATCGGCCGCGCTGGGTTACAAAGATGAATTAACCGTCAAGGATTTTGGATATTATATATGGTAGGGTTTTTAGGCGTTTTAAAGCCTTCGAATTGATTTACTAGTGGGGAATTTTAAAGGCGCTTCCCTGTTAATGCCGCCACTGTTTTCTACTCCCTTCTCCTCAAAGAGACACTCTCCTTTTTCTTTTCCACTTACAGTTGGTAGACTCGGAGTAGTGATGCTTAAAAGACCGGGTCGGACCGGGCCAGTTCCCCGGGCCGGGCCTAGCCAACTGAAGTGTTCCGGGCCGGGCCTCAACCCGGATTGGTTATACAAGGGCCCAGCTCGGGACCGGGTATAGACCCAGGCCGGGCCGGGCCGGTCCAGTCCGGATTTTATATAATTTTTTTTCCTTTTTTAAAATTTGAAAAACCAAAATTTAAATAAAAAAAATATAAATCTATAGTTTATTTTGAATATATAAATTAAAAGTTTAGAGACGATTTTCTTTAAATAATGACATGATTTACAAATGACTTTTTGAAAGATTTTAGGAATAGTTATTAGTTAATATGATATGATTTTGATAAATAAGTATAGAATAGATTTTTAGAAAGAGTTTTTTGAATTGATCTTAGAAATTACTTTGTGGAAATGATTAATAGAGGGTGACTTACATAAATAAATTAATAAGTTTAGAAAAGATTTTATTGAAAAGATTCAAATGATTTTAGAAATTATATTTTGAAAATAATTAGTAGAGGAAGATAATTTACATAAATAGGTTAACAAATTTAAGAAAGATTTTTGAAAAGATTTCGTGAAAGTGATTTTAGAATTACATTTTGGAAATAATATAGAGGATGATTTGAACAGATAAGTCAAGTTAGGAAAGACTTTTCGAAAATATTTTATGGAAATGAATCTTTTAGGAATGATTTGTTGGATAAATCTTTTCGGAAAGGAATGTTTTCAATTTATCTATTGAATTTTAAAAAAAAAGGCATGAAAACAATTTAAAAAAAACAGATTTTGACGGGTCGGGCCTGGCCCGTCGGGCCCAAACCATAGATCCAACCCGGATCCGGAATAGAACCCGGGTTTGCCAGGCCCGTTTTCCGTACGGGTCGGGCCTATACGGAACGGGCCGGTCTCGGGCCCAACTCGGGCCGTCCTGGCCTTTATAACATCACTAGACTCGAGTAAGTTTGGTTACAAATGACTCAAGTCCACTTATTCTGAATACGGTGGATTTGTACTGGATTTTACAATTGAACAGTGTAATTACTAAATATAACTCAAATCATGACTCAAGTCCACTTATTCTGAATACGGTGGATTTGTACTGGATTTTACAATTGAACAGTGTAATTACTAAATATAACTCAAATCAGTGGACAGACTGAATTTTGTTACAAATTTTGACTAGAGTCCACTAATTTCAACTCTAAAATATTGAAGTTGAATTCAGTAGACGGAGATTTGAAGTTTGTTATAAAATTTGCTTTAAATCCACCCATTTCAACTCAGAACATTGGAGTTGAATTTGGTGGACCTTAAGCCATAACAGAATTCAACCCGAGTCACTAATTTTGAGACGTCGAATTTAGTGGGGTAGTGAATGTGGTTAAGGGGGAATTCATAGGTTTTGAGAGTGGTGGAAGACCTTAGGTATTTATAATCAGCTTGACCAATATTGACTTAGTGGTTAGTGAGAGTGAAATGTGACTTGGTTAAGGAAAATTGACGAAGTCATTCTAAATGTGAGTGCAACAAATAAAAATAGTAAGTGTTCGTAAAATTTCCCTTTTCTTTGTCTTTGGTTTTGACTTTCGAGATTATAGACCTCTAATTTCATAGGCACTCCGTTACAATCTCTCTATCTGTCTATAGATAATCGCGCGAGTCGACCCTCAAGTGAAATTAGGGTTTCTCCGTCTCATACTATCAAGCCCTCCTCAACCTCTGAGCTTTCTCTCTTGAGAATAATCAGACGTGCTAAGAGCATCTCCAATGCAAACCCAAAAAAACTCTATTCGTCCTATAAGTCAAGTCTCGATTGAGATTCTCTTTCTCATATGGGATCTCAAATTTTTGTATGTCTTCGATGCAAGATCTAAGATTGTTTTGTTTACTCATGTGACATTATAATTTTTGTAAGGAAACTAAGTTTTTGACGTTCCTACAGACACGACAAATCCCTCTTGGTTAACGTAGGTAGATCACATTTTGTGTGATTTACACCAAAGGAAGAAGGCGAAGACGATGATGGTTAATATTTTTTCGGGAAGAAGAAAAAACTAAATAATTTGTTTTATCTGTTTGAGAAAATTCAAAAGGGAGAGAAGAAAGGCAACAATTGCGGATTGTATGAGAATCATGGGGAGTAGTTATTTTAGGGAGAACATAGCCGATTATTGACGACCAAACTTCTGTTTTGAGTCTGCTTACAGGAAAATTATTTTATATCAGCGTTGGATGTGATTTTTTTTCAAACTCCCAATCAAAATGGACGATTAGACTTATCCCTTGGATAACCAAATGACCTGTTTTATTATAACATATACTTCGTTATTTTGAAGATACATGAAAAATTGATTTCTATTGGTCTAAATTAAAAAAAAAAATGATGAGTTAGACCATTAGATATATCTCAAGTGGACACTTCACTCTCACTCTCACTCTCTAAAGCTCCGGCGAAAGCGAGGACCCCCTTCGTCGAATCGCTGGTTTCCAGACGAAACAAAATCGATTTTGTCTAAATTCCAAAAGTTCAGCGAAGGGGGTCCTCCCTTTCGCCCCCTTCGCTGAAGCTTTAAAGAATGGGAGAGAGAGAGACGAAGAAGGAAGAAAGGGGGAAGAAGGAAGAAGAGAGAGAAATAAAAAGAAGAAGAAAAATGAAGGTCGCCAGGAAATTTGGTTTGTCGGCAATCTTCGTCGGAGAAGATGATGTGGCGAGAGAGATGATGTGGAGGAGAGAGGTGACGGAATGGAAGAGAGAGGGGAAGATGGTATGTCTTTAATGTTTTTAATTTTTCTTAAAATAACTTCCATTTTGACCCCCAAGTTAACTCTAAAAACTGAATTTTTTTTACCTAGATTTAGATTTAAAAGCGGACCAATTTTGAATTTATAAATCATTTTTATAAGAAGGAAAATTATGAAAACGAAAAAATTAATCATTGAAGTTAACTGACGGTGTTAACGAAATGAGATCAATTTTAAACTTACGAAAAGAAGGGGCAAAAAAGAAGTTGGTCGCAAAGTAGAGGGTCAGAAAATAAACCTTTCTTTTTTTTGGCAAAGAAAATTGGGTAGGGAGTTCTGTTCTTCTTTTTTTGTTGAAAAGAGTTCTGTTCTTCTTGTTTATGTGTTTTCTCCATAATCAGAGAAGAGAGAGAGAGAGAAAGAGATGAGTATTGAACTTGTTAGGACGTTGAGGAGGAAGAGAGAAGTGGACACAATAATCAGAGACACTATTGACAAAGTTCTCGTCCTTGGCTTTGGCAAACCCTCCGATGCCAATTGTCTCCAACTAGATGAAATCGTAAGTACTAATTTTATTCCCTTTCCCCCCAACTCTTCATTAGGGTTTTCTCTTCGTGATCAAAATCCTGACAAAGCAATCCATTTCTTTCATCATTTAGTATTGAAGGGTATGTTGTCAACCATCATCTCACTTTCAAGAAATTGAATTTATTGAGGTGAATTATAAATCAATATGACAGGAAAGCTGGAGGCCGTTGAGCCATTTCATGGCCCAAATTGATTCTTTCTGTCAAATACACGAACCAGTGATAATTGTAGCTTAGTTAGTTAACTATTGCTACCTTTTCCTATTGACCTGTTTTGGGAGTTCAGTTAGTTCTTTGAATTTGATGTAATACTTATAGTGAGGTCAATCATGATGCAACTTTCCTAGTCAATTTGTTATTCCAACACTCACATTTTTTACTAGTCTTTAATTATATTAGGTTTACGATATTTTCTAATCCATTGCTTCACCTTTTTTTTATAGCTAGCCAAATCAGCAAGGGATGTTTCCAAGTTTGCAACTATAGCACTGGTAGATATGGAATCTGAAGAGATTCAAGTTTATGTCAAGTACTTTGATATTACTTTGGTACCATCAACTGTATTTTTCTTTAACGCTCATCACATGAAGATGGATTCCGGGTACGACTCTTCTGTCTTCTCCATAGGATAATGTTTTGTTGAGTCCATGAGGTCGTGGGATAGATCTCGGTGGAAGCAGTTTGCCATCAAGATTTATCCTGTGTAATTTAGGCTATAAATTATGTAATAATTTGTCGGGATTTAGGCCTCTTTGTTGTTGGCCTTTAGGCCTCTTCCATTCTTGGTTTAAATTAGGCGGTTATCGTGCTTATTACAGCTTCATTATGCATCAATGCCTTGTAACTACTAACGTAGATCGTAGTCGAATTCTCAAAAGAAAATTTGTTTTTTTTGAGTCTTTTCGGTTCCATTCTGCATGTGCTGTGTTTCCTCATGGTTCTAACCAAGTACTTGTAAAAAAGGTGTTCCTGTTATCACTAGAAGAAACGAGTTTAACTCTTTTTAATCCATTGATTCGTTTGTAAAATAAACATCATATATTATACTTGAAAATGATATATTCCTAAAATCTCTCCAGACTACTTCCACACAGTCATCTAATAATGTCAATTTGTAAATAATCTGAAGCCCTTTTAGTTAGTATCACTATTTTTTACATAATCCTTTTTATAACATGACGGGCTTGGGAGGACAATGTGCACTAAACTTAGTGTAAGTGCCCATCCGAGTGCCCGCACTAGCCCTAGTAGTGAAAAACCTTTGGAGCCCGCAAAATAAGGAATGTGGCTGCCTTCCCTGCCCTCTCTATCATTAATAAACTCCATATATGACCTCTTCACCTTTTGGAAAACAGAAATGTCACCTGACAGTGCAATCACATATCGTATTATGAACTCATATGTTGTTGTCTTTCTTTTTCAGGACTGCAGATCACACCAAATGGATAGGTGCATTCCATAGGAAGCAGGACTTCATTGATGTTGTTGAGGTATGCTGATTCATTTTAGTATGGATTGGTCGTGATTCGTGAAATAGAAAGGTCATTCAATATGGTGTTTAATTCATCCTCCCATCTTCTTGGTTGTAAGCTATTTTTCTTAACATAGACCTTCCATTTAGCGTTTGTTTGCACTTAGACACGTAGAGTGCAGAAGATGTGTGCTCAAAGCTTGCGATCACTTCAGTGGGTGCTTTTGCATAATGTGAGACTTTGTATGTACATCTCTGTGTTACACATTATCATGTTAGACCATAAAATTTAACTCTAGAATAGCATCTTGTATTTACAATAACTAAAGTGTATCGCCATTATATCTTCATCATTCCTGCACCCAGGCAATGAACTTTTGGAAATCTACGCCCAAACAAATCAATGGTACATATGGAAAGCATTAAATCTGATTGACATTGAAGTTTTCAGAAGAATAAGGATGTAATGGGTTCATATTTTGCAATACCTTTTGCTCTTGACAATTGCCGCAACTTCCTGGAGCAAGCTATAGAGTTTCAAAGCTATAAATTACTTTAAACTTCTTGTGAATAGTTCATATTTGCAATTCCTTCTAGGGATGCTAAATTTGGAATTTTGACCTTTTGCAGGCAATCTATAGAGGGGCCATGAAAGGTAAACTGATTGTGAGTTGCCCCATCCCGCCGGAGAGGATACCTAAATTCCAATTGCTATTCAAAGACGTTTAACAATGTAACCATGGCAATTCTGGCAGGAACCTTATTGTGCCGACCTTTAGCCGTTTCTAGATGAAAATATCGGAAAACCTATTGGTAAGAGATCGGATTGTAGTCTTAAATTTAAGGTTTATCATCGATAGCAAGTTCGTTAGACTGACATTATGGCTTAATATTATCAGAGATTAGGTTTTCTTTGGACGCCTTATGTCTATATTATATGCAACTGAAAGGATATAACCCATACTTGTTCATAATGAAGGGGTTTACTTAAACTTTTACAAAACCAATTTTTTCAATTTGAATTATTTCTCTCATTTTTGAAGTTAATCTTATAATAGTATACTACTATAATAATAGGGTTATTTCCCGATTGTCTCCTAAGCTGTGACCAGTTTCTCGCGTGACTTATTGAGTTAGGAAAAACACCGAGATGATTTTTATTTATGTTTTTCTAAGCATTGACTAAAAAATTAGAATTTAATTTTTCTATTTGAATACAAGATTTGACGTAGGAGGCATAAAGCCATAAAGAAATACAAGATTTGACTTAGGAGGCATAAAGAAAAGTACGCGGAGCATAAAAACTTTGGTCAACAAAATTTGATATATTTGCCATTTTCATTTTAAGGGCCAAAAATTGAATTTTTATCAAGTAGAAGTTTTAAATGCTGCGATTTTTTTTTTTTGAATTGTTCAGCGTGTGCCTCGAACCCTTGACCTCTAGGTGGAAGATTATACCTCTTACCACTCCAACCAAGGGTTATTGGCAGCTGTGATTTTCCTTGTGACCTAATTACAAAAGTTTCCTCCTCCCCTTTTAAACTGCTAACCCCAGTTATTTTCTTTGAAAAAAAAATGCTATAAAGAATCATAAATCAAGTAAGTGAGTTCCTTCCCATTATGTGGATCATTCCAGTTGCAAAAGAGTTGGGAGAGAAAGACAGGAGGAGATGAAAATTGGGGTGTTACAAAACAATCATCTAAATTTTTGGACTAATAAAATATCTTCCCAAGTCAATCTTTATTCTCCAGAGATTTTTTAGAATGTCCCAAAAAATCCACCATTTATTAGTATTATTTTTCATCATCTTAAGTTTTTTGCTATCTCTCTTTCTACTAGAGCAACAAAGCACAAGCTTTTTCAATTTGAGGATCGAGGCTACCATTTTTGTTTGAATTCTTTTATGAACTTCCTCTTTTCAATTTGTTATTGTGAAAGAGAAGTGAGAGAAAGGAGATCCAATTTTTATCGTGAATCCACTAGCGGAGGTCCTACAAGAGAGAGAGAGAAAGGAGATCCAATTTTTATCGTGAATCCGTTAATGGAGGTCCTACAAGAAGGTGAATGTAGGAGTTAATATTAATCACAAAAACAATGAGACTAGACAATGAGAGAATAGGTCACAAGATAATGTAGGAGTTAATATTAATCACAAAAAACTAACACTCCAACAAGCATATATCTAAAACAATGGACAAACCTTCTAACAAACAGAGCTGAAGGGGGGGTACTGAGAAAGAATTGATACAAATATATTAAATACTCCCTCCTTCCAGAAAACCAAATCCCATTAAATACTCAACTAGAAGAAAGAAGCCTTGGTTCCTCCATTTCAACACCTCATTACAAAAGAAACCAAAGCCTCTATTCATTTCTCTTTTATCAGAAGTAGATTATCTGCTTTTCTCGGCTCCTTTCGACGGTGGTAGTGTTCCAAATACCTTATCCCACAATGAAGAAGTGATCCCAAATCCCTTTGTCTGTACTCTAAAGTGATGATTCAAGTGATATCTCTGTAAAAATCAAATACAAACCCAAACCCATTTAGGTTTTGACTAGTTGGTAAGTGAAGAATCAAAATGGTGCAGATGGTTGAAATCAAGCTTCAATTCTTCTAAACAAGGATACTAAACAATCTTACGTATCTTCAATTTCAAAGCATGGTAAAAGTCTCAGCTAACAAACTTGTAGCTTTTCCGACTTTTTTGTACATCGAATTAAAAGTATCCAAAACGGTATGTGGAATCTAGAACGCATACTATTTTTTGTAAACCGAATTAAAAGTACCCTTACCCTCGTTTCACAGCAAATATATATTTTATTTTTCGATTCTCACCTTCAGATTTCGAGGAACTTCTTTAGTTGGTTGTCCATGGTGCAAGTAGTAGTGGGTACAGTCATACATCACATAGCCCAATAACCCGCCTCCAAATAAAGCAGGTGTGGTAGAAGGAGTTGAGAAGAGACTGACCAGTTGCCAGAACTATGAAAGATGCCCCAAAAGTAATCAGTCAAAAAACAGCAGAAGAGATGTATATACGAGGCAATTCCTACACAGAAGCCTATATTATTCTCAGTCTCGCAATGTTCTAGTTTCAACGGCTCGATGTCAGAACTCAGAAAATAGATTTCAGAACCAGTGAACAGTTACTGGAACATAATGGTCATGGATATCACAAATACTGGTTTGGGTACTGGTCTTCGACATTTGTACGAGCTGTCAGATACAAAAAGTAATAGCCGAACAAATATTCGGCATATGACCAAGTTAGATAGGGTTTTTTTGTTGTTGTTGAAAGAAGTTAGATAGGTTAGTAGAGAGAGAAGCAGTTACAAAGCACGTCGGCCTTAAAAAACAAGTATTATGAACTCATTGAATTGATAAGACTTGGAAAGAAAATGGGCACACTTACGGGCACACAAAGAACAGCTGTAGCGGCAGGAGGGAAAACTAGGCGTAATCCATCCATGGGATGCTTGTGGTGGCAGCCATGAAGAAGATAATGCAAGGTATTGCCCCTGTTAAACATTATCAATATGAGGCTAATCCTATTGATAGAGAAAAAAAAAACAGAATAGCAAAGCTATATCCTTCTATTACTATCAGTAAAAGGAACCAACCAGTAGCTTGTGGTATGGATGTGGAAAAGGAAACGGTGCAAAGTGTATTCTAGTAGTGACCAAATAAATATTCCTCCAATCACCATTAAAGCAGCCTCTGGAATGGTATGACCCATTCTGATAGATAGGGAGACACACCAAGTGACAACTGGCAGCCAAATTGAAGGAATCGCCCACCATACTGTACGGGTCAAAAACTGTTTCCAAGGACAAGAATTAGAAATGCGAATACATTTGCCCAACACATCAAAGTATATATATATATATTATATATATATATATATATATATATATATATATATATATATATATACTATATTACGGTGTTGTAGGCACAGGTCTGCCATCAATACAAGCAAAGGGATAAAGAGCTAACATTCAGTAAGGCCAATCTCCTTAAGAGTTCACCATTTACTGACTTACATCATTATGCTGAAAAAATAACAGTCAACTCTAATAATTCTAATCTAATTATTATCAACAAACAAAAAGTATTAGGGAGGCTTAGGGTTTTACCGCCAGATTTTTATCATTCAATGGCTTTCACCCACGACTGGGAAGGTTTCACGATTTCATCCTAGACCACTATAGGTGTGTGGCACGTCTGCATACTAGACAAAAGTGCCCTTCATGGCGCAATAGGTGTGATTCATGATGGCTGATGCACTTCCTAGGTTGTAAAAATTATCTAGTCTAAATTACAACAGATATTGCACTCTTATTTCTTAATCTTCTTCTATTCTCTGTTATGACCGGCTGTAAGAGATGGGGGCCAGCAGAGAAAAGGAAATTGTACCAAACTGAACCTTCGGTAAATCAGTATATACACTAAGGAATCATGCATAAAAAGAGTAATACCTCCCAAAAGTCACTTCCGAAAAAGCGTGGGCCTTCCTTGCTAACAATAGGCTGATGAACCCACTCTTGATAATCCTCCCCTAGATGCCCAACCTGTAAATTGAGATGTTATAATTTACAGAAAATAATTGGACAGTCTCATGGAGCTACTATGCATTCACAGTTAAGATCTTGCCAAGCATGGGGGAAGTGTCCAGATCCAAATTCCAAAGCAAAAAAAAAAAAAAATATCAACTAAAACTTGGACAAACTAATGAAGACACTAGGATTACTTTGTTTTTTTTCTTTGATCAATAAGTGAAGAAAAAGGATGGGTAAGATACTGCAAAGTTTTTCATACTCGGTGTTTACAGGTTCACCCCAGAGATCTCATACATCCCAACTTTCTGAGGTTCTCTTAAAAAAGTCCACAGGAATGTTATTAAAAGAAGATAACATGAAAAAGATAAAAATCAAACCTAACCTGGAAGACGAGTGGTTTATTCAGATCAACGGTGAAAGCCTGTGCCACCATCTTAGCGCCTTTATATGTTCTGGAGACACATGTGAGTAAAAGTATGTTAGACACTTAATAAATGCAATTAGGTAATAAACCCAGAAGCACAACAAGATAATATGTTCTAGAAGCTCATTCAAACTATAAATTATTACAAATTTTTAGATAAACAGTACATGTTCCGCTTGCTATGTTTTGCAAGCTTGACGGTAAGAGGAAGAATGAACATAACATACATCATAGTTCACAAGAGTTCCAGCTTCAATATCAGAAAACTGTCACTAGGAGTTTAGGGAGATACAAAACAAGATTTGGATTTAACTGATATTCACTACGAAAAGTCAAAAGACCCCATAAAAATCAAGATATATAATTATCATCATCAAGTATCCCATTTTGTGTATACATATCACTTGAGAAGCTTCAATACAAAATGTACAAGATCTAGTTTCTGTGTCAGAGTGATTCAGATAATATCATGAAATGTTGAGTAGAGAGAGTGAAACATAAAAGAGGGAAATCATCTCTCCTGAGGTGGATAAATCGAGTGAATAGGAAAAGAGCTGGCAGTATTTTTTGTTTCATACGAGAATGAATGGAGAAAACCCTTGAATAGAACTTTAAAAAAGAGAATCTAATTTGAGTTACAGTTCGACGATGGGGTTGGAGTCAAATCTGTGGGGGTCTCAATCATTTAACAGTTTAACTTAAACCTCACAATTCAGTAAAGTTATCTCATGATTCTAAAATATGGTACCCATCTAAAAGTTGATCTACTTATTCGAGAAGAACATTCTCTCTGAACCCAATAAACTAATTAGAATGTATGAAGGATCTCTATCGAACTATCAGACCTCGTGGCCCCTCACATAACTTCGACATGCCTAGTCGATCCTAACCTTCCATTGTAACCTCTAGTACCTGAAGATTCTGCATTCCTTGCTTCCACACTCTCACTTCTATTACGTGCCTAGTAGTGCAACCTTCCATTGTGACCCAATCTTTTTGAATCATTATCTCTCACACTTTCATCCCACCTCTAAAAATTATGTTTTCATGATTCCGCACTAAAGTAAGTAGCTCCTTATGATGGGTATTTCATGATTTATCCTTCTTTTGTTTTCAAACCCTTAAATACAAACCCATACATATAAACCAATTGATTACCTCTCGAAGCATTCTTTTCAGCTAATCGCTTTTTAAACCGTAATTGTTCAGATCTTTTCAGTTTTTCTTCCCACCATTCTTTCCAAGAAACATTATCTATCTTCTCATTTTACCAACAATCCGTCATAACAAAGCACCACTATCAAAATTCACAATCAATGCTAAAACTATACAATCTAACACAAAACCATTCAATTAAAACCTAAATTGGTACATCAAGTAAACCAAACCAAACCTTTGAAAAAAACCACAATTTCTTGTGATAATCGTAAAGAAAACCAAAGATCTAAAACAAAAAAAAAATCATGTCATTAAAAACGATATGAAAATAGATTGAGAAAAGCAAACCTTAAGATAATAACGCTGAGCAGATCTGGATCTTGGAAACCCTAACGAAAGGAGATTTATCAGAAAGTGAGAGTATATGATCACCTTCGTCACAATGTGTCTCTCTTTCTCTCTCTAACTCACCATAAACTGGTTCGTTGCGAATGAAGAGAGAGAGAGAGAGAAGAGAAACGAAGATGTTTGCAGAAATGGGTAAAAAGGAAAAATTGAAGTGGGGAAGAAATAAGAAGACTGAAAAATTCGCCGGTTATGAATATTTATTAACAGAATCATCGTAATGGCAGCGTGACCTTTCGTTGTAAATGAACGGTTTCCAGCTAAGCATTATCGTATATTCCTCTCATTCTCTCTCTCTCTCTTTCTCCCCAAAAAGTGACAATAGTTTCTTTTTTTTATTATTATTATTGTTGAACTAGTGACCATAGCTTTTCAAAAAAGTAAATCCAATCGGTCTCCTATTAGTCTCACTTGAATGGCTCTCACCTCTTACATGTTCAGTTACGTGGATAAAGAAAACCTTTGTTTTTCTGACATACTTGCTTGAAATTATATGTCCGGTTTGTCTTTCAATAACTCTACAGTTGATTTCTAACTTTTTTGCCTAAAAATGAAATGTGAGACAAAAAAAGAAGAGGAAAGATAACGACAAACTCAAACACGGATATGCTAGTGTGTCGTTTGTGATGAATGGTAAAGACAAAAATAGGAAAAAGATAAACTTAATGAAATTGAAGAGTAACAAAAAGGAAATTTTAAAAAATTTGGAGCTTACTATTAACGGACAAAATTGTAACATAAATGTTCATTTTAAAAGATGTTCATTCTCATATTTCATTGAGTTGGTTAAGGGGAAGCAAAATTGGATTAACACTATTTTAATGGGTGATTTGTTTTAACATTTGTTCTTCTTCGGTGTTATTGTCATATTTAACCCTAAATATGATGTAGATTTTACGAAGAAAAAAATAGAAAATTATGGTTAAAGTCTATTTCGCCTCTCCACTAATATGCAATTAAACCACAAAAAGAGAGAGAAAGAATAAGCAATTAGTCCACAACTGGGTGGATCAATTGTGTTTTTAGTTAGTAATATATCAGGAAAAAAATTCATAATTAACGTAAGGTATTTTTTGGACGTTTATACTATTTTCACTCGTTTCATGAACTCCATATTTTTCAAAACTTTATTTTGTGAATATAATACACAACGAAGCGATGAACTATCATAATGCATTATGATAGAACTTTTGTTCTTCAACTTTGAATACAAATCGGTTTACTTCCTTAAGGAAGTCTTTGTTTTTAAAGTAGATTTTATTCTCGTCCATTACATCAAAATTTATGACTTACACGAAAATTTAGTTATCCGAGTGTCAAACAAGACAAGAATGAAAGTTCTATAAGTGCTGAATTGTGACAAAGAAGTTCCATAAAAAGAAACATTTTCATCGATGCAGATGGCATTAGAATCAAAATGATTGGGAATAGTCATTTGGAATTTCTTCTGTCATTGTTGAAACATTCATCTCATAATATCAATCAACTTTCTCAAATCTTTGCTCAAACAATAACAACTGGTTTCATAATCAACATTGCTCCTCTCACATGGAACTCAATTATCAGAGCTTACTCCAAGAGCTCAACTCCCATCAATTCCATTCTCATTTTTAATCACTATTTTAACACTAAAACTATCTTTCCTGATAACTACACATACCCATCTCTAATCAAAGCCTGTTCTTATTTTCCTAATTCTCTTTCAAAAGCTAAAGAAATTCATGGTCATTTAACAAAGTTAGGGTTCTATAATTCTGATATTTATATTCAGAATTCTTTGATTCATTTTTATGGGTTTGTGGGGGAAGGGAACGATGCCCGTTTACTGTTTTATGAAATGCCTCACAGAGATTTGGTTAGTTGGAATTCAATTCTAGGAGTTTATAGTTCAAACCCTGGTTTGTGGTTTGAACCCCTGATCTTGTTTAAGGAAATGTTGTTTTTTGATGTCAAGGCTGATGCTGTTACTATTGTCATTTTACTTTCGGCTTGTGGACTAGTAAGAGATGGATTTGAGTATGGAAGAACAATCCATGGTTATGTTATGAAATTTGGAATCAAGTTTAGTTTGAATTTGGAGAATTCATTATTGGGTTTGTACTCTAAAGGAGGTGATATGAACACGGCGATTCGTATATTTAGTGGAATGAAGGGTAAGCAAGATGTAGCTTCGAGTACTATTATGATTAATGGTTATGTAGAAATGGGTTCAATAGATCAAGCTAGGAAGGTTTTTGATCAAATGGATATGAGAGATCAAGCTTCATGGAATTCAATGATCAATGGCTATGTTAAAGCCAAGAAACCTAAAGAAGCTTTAAAGCTTTTCGACAAAATGGAGATGGAAAATAATGTGAGTCCGGATGAGAAAACGGTAGTTAGTTTACTTTCAGCTTGTACTAGTTTATCAGAGTTAAGACTCGGACGATTAATTCATCGGTTTATTATTGAGAGAAACATAAAGTTCGATGTATTTGTTGGAACAGCTCTTATTAACATGTATGCTAAATGTGGTAGTCTAGAGGAAGCCATGAAAACATTCAATAAATTGCAGAAGAAGGATGTTTTCACTTGGACTACTGTCATTACAGCATTAGCAAATTATGGGTATGGAGATGAAGCTCTGAACTTGTTCGAACAAATGCACAAAGAAGGAATTCAACCAAATGAAGCTACTTTTGTTGCTGTTTTAGTGGCTTGTAGTCAGTCAGGAATGGTTGAAGAAGGTTGTAAGTTGTTTGATGATATGGGTAAGCTTTATAATATTGAACCAAAGATCGAACATTTTTGTTGCTTAATTGATCTTTTGAGCAGAGCCGGTTTATTATATACTGCAGAGAAGTTTATTAGTAACTTAGGAGCACATGACAGAATTATAGCTTATAAAACTCTGCTAAGTGCATGTATAAGTTATTCTGATATTAAACTTGGGGAGAAGATCGCAAAGAAGATGATCGAGTTGGGTCCTCAAAGTCATGGAGTTTTCATTCTGTTATCGAACTTTTATGCTTTGGCGAAACAATGGGATAAAGTAGTGGAATTGAGAAGGGTTATGAAAGAACTCGACGTAAGAAAGGAAGTAGGCATTAGTTCTATCGAAATAAAAACATAATTGTACTCGAAGAGAAGCTCTAGGCAGATTCTACCAGTATCGTGGTTACGTACCATGTTTGTCGACAGGAAGATCATACAAGATCAACAACATATGGATTGAAGCATACGCGAGACTTCATTGAATCGTTGACAAAGGTTTAAGTTTTGTGATGAAGAACTACAATGTGTGTGATCAATTAAAGGTGTAGTTGTCAATTAAGAACTCAAATTCTAGTGGGCAGTGTACAACTACTTAGACTTCTTTTTGTTCAAGTGAGATCAATGAAGGTATTGGTACAGAAAACCTAACACGACTTCAAGAAGTTATCACAGAAAGCATGAATGTATAAAATAAACAGAGATAAACGGTATCGAAGATGAAGGCGAGGCCAAGCAGCAAATTATGGTAACAGTTAAAATTCTATATCATAATCAGTAAGTTTACATTAACAAGATTTTCAGAGTGCTTCACCTTCATATAGGATTTTATTGACAGAGAGTTGAACTTTCTCAACGATATCGAGTTCTCGATAACACAATGTTAACCCTAGAGAAACTTCACAAGAACCCAAAACAACATAAATACAAGGCTTCTTCTTCTTGTTCTTCTTATTCTCCATGTTCATGAACTCTTCTGGGTTCAATATTTGGTCAATCTACTTTGTTTCTCATTGCAATTCGAAAGAACAAACTAACCAATAGATACCAAGATATGGTAAGTAGAAGTGCTATAATTCGACCTCCGATGAGTCCGACAAGAACAATCACAAAAGGAATTAGTTGTTTTAGATAACTAGTTGTGATATTTTCAGCGTTACCTTCCTCATCTACTTCCACATTAGCTCCAATATCGCTTTCTAGTTCAATCTGCGAAAAATCACTGCAACTACGGACTTGGTCTTCATCTTCTTCAAAATCATCATCATCCTTACTTTCCCTTTCTTCTAGTCCTTGATCGTCATCTTCTTCTGCTTCTTGGTATTCGACCATGTTTGCTTTCTCATTTTTCGAATCTAGATAACTTTCTTCAAGACCATTTTTTCTCTTCTTCGATCCTCGAAGCTTCTTAGCAACAAACTTTTTTAACATATTTGAATTGAACTTACCACTTCCTTTCTTCTTTGAAATTTTAATATTTGCATTATCAATTACTACTTGTTCTTCATCATTCATTGAAGAAGATAATGTCTTTACCGTTTGATCCGAATCAACGAAACCCCATCGACACCCACTATGAAGAGAATCAAACCCAGGTTCAATCTGAATTTCTGCATTCATATTTACCTCATCAGCCATAATTTTGGCTCCATTGTTATCTCCATCCAAACCAGAATTATAACCTAAAACTGTCTCTTCTTGTTCAATCAAGTTATTACTATCAATCTCAGGCGAAACATTACTTAATAAAATGTTATTAATCATAGAATTCAAACATTCTTTCGAATCTGAACGCGGTTTAATGAGAGAGAACAAGTTCTTACCTGCCAATTCGACAAATAAAAGTAGAAAAGTTGAAATTGTGATTACAATTGCAATCTTCTTGGTTTCTAGGGCTAAAATTAAGATTAAAAATAGCTTCAAGATAAACATAAATCCCTTTTTAGGTCGACGAGTAGAAGAAACTTTTTCTATACTGGAACAAAAATGGCGTTTTATGATGGGTTCAATACTGGAAGGGGAAGCTGGAGTCATTAACATAGTTTCTGAATTTGAATTCGAAATCGAATTTGAAGATGAAGGAATTTGATTAAGAGAACGAAGAGGAAGAGAAAGAGCACGAGGAGGAGGAGTAAGAATAGGAGGAGAATTTAGAGATGAGATCTCTAAGGAAGAAGAAGATGATAATAATAAGGGTGATTTTTTCTTTTTGGAAGAAGGTTTTTTGAATCGATCTCGATTCTTGACGATAAGATCAATAAGAGATGTTGGGAAACCAGTTTCTACAACGAGAGATTCTCCATGTTTTGATGATGATTTGAGATCTGATACAAATCGAGAAACTCGACCGATCTTCGATTTCTTCCATGGAAGAGGCATGATCGATCGATCGATCAATCAATCAATCTGAGAGAAACCCTTTCTTATCCTTCTTCTTCCTCCACCACCACCACCACAACCAGTAGCTTGAAGAAGAAGAAGAAGATCGGATCAAACATCAGAATATCAGAGAGATCATGGAAGATTGATGAATTCGTGAGAAAATAAAGTTAGGGTTTTTAGAAGGGTAAAAATGGAATAAGTGGGGGACATAATTATTTGCATGGATAAAATTGTGTTTTTTTTTTGTCTTGTAGCCTTCTCATTCTCTCTCTCTTTCCTCGCTGAAAAGGTTAACCAACTGACTGCTTAAACGTGACTGATTAGTAGCAACCTATTTCTCACGCGACAGTAATATTTAGGGTTTAGCCCAATATTAGGGATTATTTTCAAATGATCCTCAAAATCATAGACTAGTTGTATCCCTGTTTAGTCCCTCTAGTTTAGCCAATATAGTCACAACTCACAAGTACAAACCCTGACACACTATAGATACTTGGCATTTTAAGGCCACAAAAGATCCTTCCAAGTCTACCGTTTATGTAGATAAATATATTTTCATGAGGATATACATACATTAACTCAAAAATCAAATCCACCACCTCGGACATCCTCGCCGCAGTGAGATCAGACATACATTAAGTTAAAGGATCAAACATCAAAGATCATGGAATACATACAACTCTGGACGTGTGTTCTACTAGAGAATATACGGAGAATTATTATATGGTGGCGGAGAAACGGACATGGTGTCTTGTCCTGGGTGGTAGTGAAGATGAAGACGACTGATTAACAACAAATACTTTAACTTTTGGTCTTAAAGATGTAATTTTTGTTTGACCTCAAGTATTGATTTCATTGTTCATAAGTCAACCCATTAAAGTTCTAACCATGTTCTTGTCAGTTTTGGACCTTTAGAGATCTAGGATTTTAAAGTTCTTGAACTTCGGAGTTCTAGGTTTTAAAATTCTAAAACTTACAGTGTAAAATATTTTGAAAGTTGTGATAACATCAAAATTCTGGAACTTTAAAGTTCTCGTAGATAGTTCATAACTCGATACAGACCTTTAATATGAGAAAATATGTTCAAATACTTATTAATCGAAGATGAATGGAAGAACTGTAAACTTTGATTTTGGTTGACTTTAAGGTGGCAAAATACTATTTCAAAAAAACAAACGGTTTTAAAATTCATTCTGTCCCACGAACTGGATAATAGTCATGGTTTTCTTTTTTGTTGAAAAATATAGTCATGGTTAACTACAAGCAAAATTTTAGTCTAAATTTTGTTTCGCACACGTCATAGTTTTAGATAATTTATTATGATTGGTATTTGGTCGTAATGTATTATAAATTGTATTGTTTTAGCATTTCTTTTTATGAGCACTCATAATATACGATAAACGTTAATAATGCATTATGACAAGTACCCTATTTTTCTCTTCAACGGGTACAAAATCGTTTTCCTATCTAAAATATTTTTTCCTGTTTCTCTACCATCACCACTTTCGACCTGTAACAACAATGCTTGCCTGAATTACTTGCATACATACTTGTCACATTTCTTGATGTTTTGATAGTAAGGTTGAACTTCGTTCAAATTCTCAATCCGTGTCTTAGTGAATGACGTTGGGCTTTAGACCTCTTTATTATGTTGTTGAGTTTTAGATCACTTTCACTTGTAGTTTAACTTCGGCAGTTATCGCGCTTATCACATTTTGATGACGTATCAATGTCATATAGTGATATAGAATGTAGTCCCTTTCAAAAAAAGAAAAAATAGACACCCCAACATGTTTGAGACAAATTTTTTTTTTTAGGATAGAAGGGTGGAGACAATTTGCTAAAAAGTCGTTTCATTTAACAATTCAAGTTTCATCCTCACCAGTAATTTGTATTCCACCTTCTCTCTCGGGAGACTATAAATAGCATCCGACCACAACTTCCCTATGTATCCTCCGAATTTCTGTTAAATCCCCAACCGAAATCTACTTTCATCATCAAAATCACCATCCTAAAGTCTTCTTTAAATTCAACTTCCTCTCTCTGATCTGGTTTCCAATAATCCAAAATCATAATCAAAAGAAAGAAAAATGAGGGAAATCCTTCATATTCAAGGAGGTCAATGTGGAAACCAGATTGGAGCAAAATTCTGGGAAGTAATATGTGATGAACATGGAATTGATGGAATTGGAAAATACAATGGTGATTCAGATCTTCAACTTGAAAGGATAAATGTTTATTATAATGAAGCTAGTGGTGGACGTTATGTTCCTCGTGCTGTATTAATGGATTTAGAACCAGGAACAATGGATTCAGTTAGATCTGGTCCTTTTGGTCAAATCTTTAGACCTGATAATTTTGTTTTTGGTCAATCTGGTGCTGGTAATAATTGGGCTAAAGGTCATTATACTGAAGGAGCTGAACTTATTGATTCTGTTCTTGATGTCGTTAGGAAAGAAGCTGAAAATTGTGATTGCTTACAAGGTACTAGTATTTTATTCATCTTTCTTCTTGATGTTGTTCTTGTTGTTGGTTGAGGTCTTTATGGAAACTTTTTCGAAAAAAAACAGGGGCCTAAACTCCCTAGGCTTAAAAAAAGATTCATCAATTTTTTCTAGGCTTCAGCTCTTTATGCAAGGTTTTCACAATAAAATTCACACGAAGATACACGCATAGATTGCACATGTTTGCGCAGTTTGTACATGACGCCCAACCATATAGATTGAATTTTTAACCAAGGCTTTATAACAGTGGTGTCGGGTCAGATTGTGTTGCACCACGTCTAGGACACAGGGCTGAGGGAATGACGACAGATTAGTAGCTCGTATCTGGCCATGAGGGGATCTAATGTGTCGTCCTTGTGTTAATTGCCCTCTAGTTGAAGCTCCCCAAAGACCCTCAGTTTCTTTATTTGTTATCACCTTGGTGTCTGTTCAGCATCCATGTGCGACGAGACTACGCCCAATTGTGGGCCGAGAGAAAACGACCGATTATGGTTTTTCAACATAGTTGTACTGCAATTGGTATACTACATCTTCATCCTAATGGCTTAGTCGTACCAACCACAACCTCCTTACTCTCTTAATGTCGACATATTTGACCTGTTAGGCCCTTGGCCTTTTACTCCATTTTCCGTCAAGAAATGCAACTTCATGTATTCATTATGACCCATTTATATTTTTAATGATCTGGTTTTGTTGTCTCTCAATGATTATTTATGTTAATTTAGCTCTTATGTGAAATGTTCCCTTTTTCTTTTTATATTGATATAGGATTTCAAGTATGCCATTCTCTCGGTGGTGGAACTGGATCGGGCATGGGAACCCTTCTCATCTCCAAGATCAGGGAGGAGTACCCAGATCGTATGATGATGACATTCTCTGTTTTTCCCTCTCCCAAGGTCTCGGACACTGTGGTGGAACCATATAATGCCACCCTTTCCGTTCACCAACTTGTCGAGAATGCTGATGAATGTATGGTACTTGACAATGAAGCTCTATATGACATTTCCTTTCGCACTCTCAAGCTTGCTACTCCTACTTGTAAGTCAAACTTCATTACCAAATCTTTAGCATTTCAAAAGCATTTACTCATCTTTCCACCCACTATTTTAGTTGTTTTCGGGTTTATGGAGGTATAGTTATAAACTCATCTGTTTTTTAAATTTTCATAAGTTTGTTTCATTCACATTTCATATACTAAATGGGGTATCCATGTCAAATAGACAATACTGTATGGGGTCTCCATGTCAAATAGACTTGAGTCAATCACACGATTGATTTCACTTACTACTTTTGTGGTTACAAGAGTTTGGTTATTGGGGCACTCAAAAACAATTTATTCTTAGTTTCCTACTTTCTTTATATATTAACATAAAGTCATTTTTGTTGTGTTAACCTCAGTTGGTGACCTAAATCACCTCATCTCGGCAACCATGAGTGGTGTCACATGTTGTCTTCGGTTCCCTGGACAACTAAACTCTGACTTACGAAAACTAGCTGTGAATCTAATCCCATTCCCTCGTCTTCATTTCTTCATGGTTGGCTTCGCCCCATTAACATCCAGAGGCTCTCAGCAATACCAGGCCTTATCTGTCCCCGAACTAACCCAACAAATGTGGGACGCCAAAAACATGATGTGTGCTGCTGACCCTAGACACGGTCGTTATCTCACTGCTTCAGCTGTGTTTCGTGGTAAAATGAGCACGAAAGAAGTTGATGAACAAATGATCAATATTCAGAACAAGAACTCTTCTTACTTTGTTGAATGGATACCAAATAATGTGAAATCTAGTGTTTGTGATATCCCACCAAAGGGTCTTAAAATGTCATCAACATTTATCGGTAACTCTACTTCTATACAAGAAATGTTTCGAAGAGTTAGCGAGCAATTTACAGCCATGTTTAGAAGAAAAGCTTTCTTGCATTGGTATACTGGAGAAGGAATGGATGAGATGGAGTTCACCGAAGCAGAAAGCAACATGAATGATTTGGTTGCGGAATACCAGCAATATCAGGATGCAACAGCTGACGATGAAGAAGAATACGAGGAAGAGGAAGAAGAAGAAGCTGCCTAAGCTTGCTTAAAGCATCTATCCATATTATATATATAACTAAATATTTTTTCCACATTTTTTTTCAGTGTGGCTGTTATTACCTTTAAATATTCTAAATAAAAAAAAGAAGGATTGGGAATGATGTCTGATACTGTGTGGCTGTGTATGAGTTTTGATCATGACCTTTGTGATTATGTGTTAAATTCTTGGTCTTGTGTTTGAATTATGTATAATGTATTTTCGGTTATGTTTTATTGAATCGTTGTTCCCTTTATTGCTCTCATGAGATTGATGGCCGAGTAACTTACGATGTTTTCTAATATTCAATTTTATTATGTTGCTATTTTACGGTATGATCCGATAACAATATCTGTAATATGGTTATAGCAGGCACTACTCTCTTGTCTATATATATGCAAGAACTTGCTTCTTGTCAATGAGAATGACTTGTAAATTGGGAAGTCCACTTTTTATTCTCCCTCTAATAAACTGCTATTCTCATGTACTGTTGAGAAGCATAACAGCTCATATAACAATTATTTACTCAATGAGCTCGAATTCATAGATAAAAGATATTCCATCTGAGTTGAGAAGCATTTACCCTTTCAGCTACCTTCTAAATACAACGGTATGTGTCGGCAACCCTACTTGTTTTGCTTCATCCTGCTGACTGATATCTTGATACATGGCACGATTAGTATATGATCTTCTATCCCATTGTGAAGTAACTTAGTTCTATAATGGTTTGCATATAGGTTGAGCAAACGCTTAATTTCACTTTTTTTGCTCGACCGAGTAAGCTTGACAAAACAGTATAACTATAGATATTGACTCTTCTTGTTCAGTTACAGAAACGCAAAGATTATTATTACATTAAAGATAAATCCATCAGTGCAAGACTACTACTATTTCTTCTTCTCAGACAAGTAGAGAGTTTGTATATTATATCATCTAAAAACCTAAAATAAGCATACCTCCAAGACTTTTTCACCCAAAAAACACCCGACAAACACCAAAAACCTACCACAAATCCAAATGGTAGCCCCATGTAAAACCATTTCATCTCAATCCAATCTTCGTCTTCATCGTCGCCAATTGATCCTTTACCGTCACCGTTTGGTGCTTTTTGACGTTGTCCATCTTCGTCGCATTTATCGAGTGGAAGACCACATAGATCATTGTTCCCGATATAGCTCAACTCGGAAAATGTTTGCAGTTGGGTTCCTAAAGGAATTTCCCCTGACAAGTTGTTATATGACAAGTTCAAATAACTTATGAAAGTTAAATTTGTAAGGCTTTGAGGAATTGAACCTGATAATCTATTGTTCGACAAATCAAGCGATTCAAGTGAGTTTAAATGACCAATTCCCTTTGAAATTCCTCCGGTAAAACTATTATTTGCTAAGTTCAATGTTTGCAATCTGAAGAGGTTCGTTAGTTCTTCAGGTATCTCGCCATATAAATTGTTATTTGAAAGGTCGATACCAACAACAAGTGCAAGCAAACTTGATCCGTATGCCACATCTTTACCTTTGGCCACAAAGACTATAGTGTCCCTGACATCAGAGAATACATCTTTCCCAAATTCAATATTTGAAGCCATTGAACTAAAATTGCTAAAGCATTTTGGAATTGATCCGGACAGATTGTTATGCCCCAAATCCAGTATTTGAAGCTTAATAAGGTAACAAAGTTTTCGAGGAATTTCACTACGGAACTTATTAGAATGTAGTCGGAGAACTCTGAGCCTATCCATATGGCTTTCTCCTATCCATGTTGGTATTGCACCTGTGAGTCTATTCTCACCAAGATCGATTACCGCCTATCCATGTTGGTATTGCACCTACGAGTCTATTCTCACCAAGATCGAGTACCGTCAACTTGGTACAATTTTGCAATGAGGAAGGTATTTCTCCATTGAGTGAATTTTTTTGTAAATACAAAGTTACAAGTTGACTAAGAAAACCCATAGAACTTGGAACATTCCCTGTTAGGTTGTTGCTTTGGAAACTTATCGAAACCAAAGATCTCCAGGGAGACCAACAATCAGGAAGCATTCCAGATAGTTGATTTTCTGAAAGATCGAGATATGCTAAGGCATTCACATCTTCTGCCGGATTACATAGTAAAACAGAAATAGGCCCCGAAAGATAATTTCTGGAAAGATCTAGACTCGTTACATGAGAAGATATAAGTGGCAAGTTACCTGTGAATCTGTTTGAGTTCAAGTTAATAACTCCGCCCATGGAACTTTTCAATAACACATTTGATAAGTTTCCCTCAAGTTGATTGTGTGATATATTTAAATGATGTAACTGAGAAGTCATGTTCCAAAACCAACTAGGAACTGAACCTGATAATCGTGCATGCGATATGTCTACTTCCATAAGGTCTTTTTGCGTTCGTAGCCATCCAGGAAACCGGTTTCCAACTGAACAATCCGTCAGAAATAACTCTCGAAGTCGAAAAGGAGGAACCCAGTCAGGGCTCAAGTTTAGAACCATCGAACTGATATCTAAAAATTGCAGTTTCTTAAGATTGGCAAAGTGAGCTTCTGTTACATCACCTTCTAGCATGTTATTGCTGATCGTCAATTCTTCTAAACTCGAGAGGTTCCAGAAAATTTCTGGCAAAGAACCATTTAACTTGTTACGGCTAAGATGTAAAACTCTCAACAATGACAATCTTCCTATTGACATAGGAATTGAACCAGAAAATGAGTTACTTGAAAGAGACAGTTCTTCTAGATTCTTAAGAGTTACTAATTCATCAGGTAATCGGCCCGAAAATAGATTACCATCCAAGTGTAACGATTTCAATTTGTTGGCAAAACATCTAGATGAATTTCTAAATAATATTGATGAGATCTCTCCTTGAAGCTTGTTGTAAGACAAATCTAATACCTCCAAGTTGCAAAGATTTCCCAAGGTTCTTGGTATCTCCCCTTCAAACTCATTCAAACTCAAATCAAGATAATAAATACTTGAAAGGTTACCCAGTTGAGGAGGAACCTTGCCAGTAAAAAAGTTATCTCGTAGATCAAGATACCGTAAATTCTGAAGTGAACCTAAGAAAGTTGGTATCTGAATCTCCCTGAAGTTGTTAGAACTTAAGTCTAAGGTTGTGTTTGTTTTTTTTTTTTTTCAGATCTGAAATCTGAATTGGACTACAATTCAGATTTCAGATGTTTGTTTTTCTTTATTAACAAAATCTGAAAAGTTGGCTGAATGGATTGGAAATCTGAATAGGCTGAATAGAGACCATTTTTTTCAGACTTCAAAACAAGTCTGAAAAAAGTGGGAACAAATCTGAAAAGGTCAAATCTCGAAATTACCCTTCTCTAAAACTCAAAATGAGTTGAGTTTCTTCAAAAAAAAATCACTCGTTTTGTTCTTCAGCTGGTGCTCCTGTTGTCTTCACTAAGAAATCTAGGGTTTCGAAAATCCTAAGCCGAAAGATCAAAGTGGGCTTCAACAATTCGTTCTTCTTCTCTCTCTGCTAGGGTTTCACAAGCTCTCTCTTCCATTAACGGT
This sequence comes from Eschscholzia californica subsp. californica, assembly GCA_002897215.1. Taxonomy (NCBI): domain Eukaryota; kingdom Viridiplantae; phylum Streptophyta; class Magnoliopsida; order Ranunculales; family Papaveraceae; genus Eschscholzia; species Eschscholzia californica. Next base: position 270,800 of record BEHA01001107.1, on the reverse strand, counting down.
TCAAAACGAGGTAAGGGTTCAAAAATTACTCATCTCTCTCTATTCATACTTCATTAACTTCCTGTAACTGATCCATTTATAAACCCTAGTTTTATAACCAAATAGGACTTTTAACTCACAAAAATCAGACTCTCATTGACCAATTTATAAAACCCTAGTTTGATTAGTGTAAGGGTTCAAAAATTACTCATCTCTCTCTATTCATACTTCATTAACTTCCTGCAACTGGTCCATTTATAAAACCCTAGTTTTATAACCAAATAGGACTTTTAACTCACAAAAATCAGACTCTCATTGACCCATTTATAAAACCCTAGTTTGGTTAATGTATTTATTTCAAGAGTTGTTGTTTGCTTGGTTATAGAGAAGCTTACTTTGTTGTTGTTTGAAGATAAATATGACTATATATATGCTTTTGATTGATGTATTTCTTGTAAATGTTGTTTGAATTTAATTCCATCGAAATCCCATTTCTATTAGTACTAGTACTAATATTACATTATCGGAAAAATACCATTTCGATAACAAATATATTCTCATACTATATTCATCTAGAGTTCATTATCATTGTTGGTTTGGCTATTTGAGATGCCTTATGGTTCTGTACTTTGCATCGTCAGTTGTCCCAACTATCATAGTTGTCCAAACCACAATATCCATTATAAAAAACTCCTTGAAGCATTTCTTAGCAGATCCCAAGTCTCCTACTGTCGAATAGTTATCGATTAAGCCACTAACCTGAGCAATAAATACTCATTATTCTTTGCTGCCACTAGTAACTAGTGCTATATGTTTGATAAATACTCATTATTCTTTGCTGCCAAGATATTTTCTTTTGATGAATTTGCCCTGCCTCCTTGTTAAGGATTAGGAGATTGCTTTGCATTTATAATTCATATTTTGTTCATCTTGTGAGCTACTGTTGTCTGAATCTCTACACACTAGTAACTACATGACAACCTTAGTTAGTTATTTGAAATGGTTTAGATAGATTTTGGAGAGAAAAGAAAGTAAATTACGTTGTTCGCATCAAGAAACCCTTACTTAAATATCTTAGTTTTTGTATGTAAAAGAAATCATATATTTCAAGTGTTTCATAATCGAGCAGTATGAAAACATGTAACAATTTGTGTGAAGACAAAATGTTAGAGGCATATATCACTTTTGACTGGTGGTTCTTTATATGTCATTTTCGTTCATTAGCTCAATTTGGCTTTCATAGGTTTGGATAATTCTCTGAGATTTCTCATCCAGGTCATTTAACTTCTCGCTGGTTATATTTTATCATTGACTTCCAATCAATGAACTTTGAGAAATATAAGTTTGGGCGTGCAGTAGAATGAAGTGGCTATCGAAAGGTTTGCCGATCTTTGTTTCCTATCCTTTTTTAGTCCATCGGCCCTTACTGGATTTAGATTTTGAGTTGTCATGGACCAGGATATGGTTATTGGCCATTTTCATGGTAAATTCCATGGAGCTATGGATAACATGGTCTCACCTTTGCAGATTCAAAGAGGGACCATATATGTATGATGCATGTCTAGTACATACTTTATCTCTCTCTTTATCCATGGGTGGTCCTAGGTAGTAAGCACTGTAGAAGAAAGGTGCAAAAAATCAGACTATAGAAATGTAATGACAGATACATATTACACACTCTCATGCTATTCAGTATGTACAGTAATTTCATCCATGAACTTCAGAACTAGGTCTCAATCAAGAAAGTGCATATCAGTGTGTATATGTACATATACATATATATTGTTATACTTGTGTTGTACAAGCTTATAAGGAATATAAACTTCAAGATTATTGTTTATTTTGAAATTGTATGCACTTAGCCGAGGATTATTAGAAACAATGTGATATACTCTTGTTTATCGTAATTGAAATCTTGATGAACCATAGAGCATTATGAACCATAGATTTTGTTTACTAATTTAGGTATGGAATTCGATCAATTCTCGACAACGGGAGGAAGTGCTACTGCTGAGAAGAACGATGTAGAAGAAATCTCTAACAATGATGGATTAAGCATGGGAAAAATAACATTTAAAAATACTCCCGAATTTAGAAATGATTTTATCATGTGTTGTATAGAAGAAACGAACAATGGAGGCAACGCGGGAGCTTCATTAAGAGTTTCTTCATGGGAAAAGATCGGAAAGAAGTTGAAAGAAAAGTACAAGTGTCCTATGCCACAAAAAAAGTTAAGGAATCATTGGGACTACCTTAAGAAACAGTACATGACCTGGAATGCATTAATATCTATGACTGGACACGGGTACAATGCAGAAACAAAAACTTTTGACTGGCCAAAGGAGCAGTGGGACGAGATAAGCAAGGCAAGATAATATATATGTATATGTATTATCTTTGTGATGCTGCTTACCCACATACAAGAGGATTTATGTGCCCTTATCGCAATACAAGGTATTGGTTGAATGATTTTCGTCGTGGAGGTCGGGCTAGAGGAAAAGAAGAATTATTTAATCACGCTCATGCTCAACTAAGGAATGTTATTGAGAGATCTTTTGGAGTACTTAAAGCCAGATTTCCAATTTTAAAGACAATGCCTTGTTATAGTTTAGAAACTCAGAGAGACATAGTTCTAGCATGTATGTCAATACACAATTTTCTACTTGGAGTTTCACGGGATGATGTGTTGTTTCAACGATTTCAAGATGATTCGGGGGAAGTACTTAATAGTTCAGAAGTCGGTGCAAATTTAGAAGATCCTCCACCAAATATTCCTCACATGTTCGGTCGGAATGAACACACTTATATGGTTAATTTACGTGATGAAATTGCAACTGGACTTGTGCGATCTGCTGCTCAATCAAACTCTGATAGAAGATAAAAGTCGGAGCCGACAACAAGGTAGATATATTCACTTTAACTACTCGTTTTTTTTATTCGTGGCCTAGTGATTTGTTTCAATGTCGTTAAAAGTTTTCTAATTTTGTTCACTTTAAACCAATACTTATATATATCAAATAACTGAATGAATAAATGAATCATGATCATGATTAAATGCTTGAATCATGATCATGACTCTTGTTAGGGATACTGCTACTTGTAATGAACATATGCGAGCTGTACTTACCGTAGTGATAATGCTGATAAGTAACTCCCAGCTTTGTTAAGTTTTGGAAGTTTGACAGATATCAGGGCTTACTATTCCTTTAATTTCTATGGTCGTGATAGAAAATAATCAACCTACTTAATAACTTCTCTGTTTGATTTAATAATAGGTAGCTGACTCACTTGAGAAAGGCACGGAGCATGAAGACGAGTACATGATCAGTGAGAAAGAGCTCCTTGTGAATCGGTAGATAGTTTTTATTCAGGTTTTGTGGTGGTTAGTGGTGCTGGTTCGGTTGTGGTGGTGGTGGTGGTAGTGGTGTTGGTGGTGGAAGTTTTTTAATTCAAGGGGTTATTAGTGTTAAATTAACACACATTCAGATTTTTTTTTTTTTTTTTGTTGAAAGATTTGGATTTTTTTTTTGTTGAAAGATTTGGAAGTAATTGTTCTTTTACTATAAGGGTATAAATG
>BEHA01001107.1:221600-263697 GCA_002897215.1 Eschscholzia californica subsp. californica | reverse complement strand
TTAACGCTTTCTCCTATCCATGTTGGTATTGCACCTGTGAGTCTATTTTCACCAAGATCGATTATCGTCAACTTGGTACAATTTTGCAATGAGGAAGGTAATTCTCCATTGAGTGAATTTTTTTGTAAATACAACATTCGAAGTTGACTAAGAAAGCCCATAGAACTTGGAACATTCCCCGTTAGGTTGTTGCTTTGGAGATTTATTGAAACCAAAGATCTCCAGGGAGACCAACAATCAGGAAACATTCCAGATAGTTGATTTTCTGAAAGATCGAGATCTAGTAAGTAATTCACATCTTCTGCCGGATTACATAGTAAAACAGAAATAGGCCCCGAAAGATAATTTCTGGAAAGATCTAGACTCGTTACATGAGAAGATATAAGTGGCAAGTTACCTGTGAATCTGTTTGAGTTCAAGTTAATAACTCCATACTTGGAACTGTTCAATAACACATTTGATAAGTCCCCCTCAAGTTGATTGTGTGATATATTTAAATGATGTAACTGAGAAGTCATGTTCCAAAACCAACTAGGAACTGAACCTGATAATCGTGCATTCGATATGTCTACTTCCATAAGGTCTTTTTGCGTTCGTAGCCATCCAGGAAACCGGTTTCCGACTGAACAATTCGTCAGAAATAAAACTTGAAGTCGAAAAGGAGGAACCCAGTCAGTGCTCAAGTTTAGAACCATCGAACTGATATCTAAAATTTTAAGTTCCTTAAGATTGGCAAAGTGAGCTTCTGTTACATCACCTTCTAGCATGTTATTGCTGATCGTCAATTCTTCTAAACTCGTGAGATTCCAGATAATTTCAGGCAAAGAACCATTTAACTTGTTACGTCTAAGATCTAACACTCTCAAGAATGACAATCTTCCAATTGACATAGGAATTGAACCAGAAAATGAGTTACCTCTAAGAGACAGTTGTTCTAGATTCTTAAGAGTTACCAATTCATCAGGTAATTGGCCCGCAAGTAGATTATAATCCAAGTGTAACGATTTCAATTTGTTTGCAAAACATCTAGATGAATTTCTAAATAATATTGATGAAATCTCTCCTTGAAGATTGTTAAATGACAAATCTAATACCTCCAAGTTGCAAAGATTTCCCAAGGTTATTGGTATCTCCCCTTCCAAATCATTGAAACCCAAATCAAGATGATAAATACTTGAAAGGTTACCTAGTTGAGGAGGAACCTTGCCAGTAAAAGAGTTGAATCGTATATCAAGATAGCGTAAATTCTGAAGTGAACCTAAGAAAGCTGGTATCTGAATCCTCGTGAAGTTGTTACCACTTAAGTCTAAGTGATACAAATGTTTCAACTCCAACAGAGAAGAATTCAGTTTGCCACCCAACCAAAAACGACCAAGTTGAAGTTGAACAACCCAATCGTTACCATCGCTTTCAGTTTTGTTTTTGCAGATTACTCCTTTCCATTTGCAGCAATCTTTACCAACCCAAGACGAGAGTTCGTTCCAAGGATCATTAAAATTATGTTTGAGGTTTATAAGAGCTTCTCTTTCTCTTGGATTGCAAGCAGCACTAAACTTGATTATGTTTGATGAACACAAAAATACACCAAGAAAGGAAATAGCCATTATCAATAATCTAATAAGCTCCATGATGATTTAATTAGTTAAAGAAGGACATGTACAATAGTGAACGTGGTTCTGAAATCTTGATCCATTTGATCATTGAGTTTAAATACACAAAAGGGACCTGCGGAAGACTGGACTGACTTACATATTTTGTCATGACAGGACTAATGAAGACTTAGTAGTTGACTTTACATAATAGTGAAAAGAAAACAAAGATAATTACATAATAGACATGTCAAGCTATAATTGAGTTTGGAAAGAGGGTTTTAAACATATTCTCACAACAGGAAGGTAATGTGTTGACCAGTTTCTAATTAAGCTTTGGCAGAAATTAGCTTTTGCTAAATTAGAAGCTTGACCATTTTTTTGAACTTCCAGTTACAGAAAAGAAAATGTATGCTTGATCCGAGAGCTGTTAGTTTCGAGAGAGAGAGAGAGAGACTTAGATGGGATTCAAGTTGAGTTAAACGCAATATTTCCTAACAAGATGAGCACTAACATCATAAAGCCAGAGCTCTTTTGGACAAAAAATTTTTTATGGTGGGTTTGAATGAAGGAATCATGAATTCACGAGTCCTCTTAGACTTCACATCAAGTTATTTAATATTTTGCGTGAAATAGACGCAGGGGCCTACTAAAGACTTGGATGATGGACTGGATATAATACGCATAAGGGTCTCCTAAAGACTTGAGTAGTGACTTCAAATGTACGCAAAGGACCACCTAAAGACTTGAGTATTGGCTTCACATATACACAAAGGACCACCTAAACATGTAGGCATTTAGCGGTGAAGATTCAATTGTAAGATTTTGAAAATAAAAATACCATTATTTTTAACAATCCCACGTCCCTTAGTAGAGTGTCAAGAGCCTAGGCTATAGTGTGAGCTCAAACTTAATAGTTGTATAGATCTTATAGATGGCCTCGTGGAGCATACGCTAGAACCTAGAACTGATAGTCATTGCGTCTGTGGTCTGACGTCGAAAGCGGAGACAATATTGATACCTACTTAGGCCTTGAACATTACATTAGTCTTATGAACTAAATCACTTTAAGACTTCAAATTTTGGGTTATGTACTTAGATCAATAAGATGATGTTGGTTAAATAGAGATATCTCAATATTACACTCTATTTCTAAGTTGTCCTCTTGAGATATCTCTAGTTATCCAACTCATCAGTTTTATTATCTAAACCAATAGAAATGAGGCCTTTTTATATCTTCCACAAACGCGAATTATTTCTTTACAAAAATAACTATTCCATATTAGTAAACAAAACAATTTTAGAGTTTCGTATGAAATACAAAAGAATTGAGGATTTCTATTTTCGTCACTTATGAGTGAGAGAACTGTTGAGAAAAATAACCACTCTTTATAGGTGATCAGTCTACTTAGAGTTTTTCTCTAATGCGGAAAACCAGGATCTTGGATGAAATGGTGAATAAATCGAACATAACCACGAAGCAAATAAAGAATAATGACACACAAGATTTATAGAGGTTCGGAGCAAGTCCTACGTCCTCTTTCAGCCGCACCAAGCAAATCCACTATGAATATGAAGTTACAACTTACCCGAGTTACCGTACACAAAGTCTAATGTACTCCCCGGTTACAATATCTCACTACAACTCTCACCCTCACACACTTATACAACTCTCTGATCTCACACTCTTTCTCACTCTCTCACTTATCCAGGAGACTTGAGAAAAATGGGATGATTGTATTGTGAATGAAGAACCAATTTATAGGCCTTCATTCACCCGTAAGAGTCTGGAGAGCAATTAATGCTTGGGAAAAAATTTCTTCATACACCTTCCCTCATTAATGTTTTCCCATCACCTTTCTTCCTTAAAACAAGGAATGGATAACTGTGTGTGTATACTTTTTCAAAGTAGGGTGAAGTAGCTTGTTGGACTTCCATTCTCCCATTAATGGGAACTTGTTCATTGGCCCCACAATATGACAAGAACCACAATTGAAACTTGACACATAGGGGTAATAGGGATTTTTGAGTTCTGCATTTGGGATGTTATTAACTACCGGCCGCATCGTTTTAGAGATCTAAATTGAATTTTGCATTGGGCGTGATTTCTAAGAAAACACTCCGTAAGTCCCATGTACCACTCAGAGCTCATAAGATTGAGAACTGTATTGGAGTCTCTGATAAAAAGGTGAATAATTCTTGATAGAAAGAGGGGAAAAAGAATTGGATCAATTGTCAAGAGGAGCCAGAAAATTAGAAAAACCTAGTAAACAGTTTGTGGAGAAAAAACTGATACTAGTCTGACATCCTTAACATATTTCAAATCAATCAATCCAAAATTGCCAAAAAGATAGAGAGGGCAGGAAAAAATTCATATCAACCAACAATTAAAGTGGGTTGTGTACATTACCTATATTCACTAAACTTTTTTTTAGGTAAAAGTGTGATTTAAAGTAGTACGAAACTCTAGTGCTTCGAACCACAAACATGAAAAATCAAACGCACTAGTTTTTTTAGCATTCATACGAGGGATTGTTGTCCACAAGTTTTTGAACCACCCCAAATGAATTTTCACTCTCAAATGAATGGGTTACAGTGCTTTCTACTGCTTTGTAGTAACTGTAGCCACCAACATTTTTTCAGCTACCACAAAATAATTAGAAGTTCAAATTACTTTTGTATGTATATATGGAATTGTTAAAATGATAAAAGTAAGATTGTGGACTGGAACCCTCTCAATTAGACTTACCACCTGTCAAGCTATAATTGAGGTTGAAACGAGGATTTTAAACATATTCTCACAACGGGAAGGTAATGTGTTGATCAGTTTCTAATTAAGCTTTGGCAGAAATTATTTTTGCTAAATTAGAAGCTTGACCATATTTTTTTTATTTTCAAGTTACAGAAAAAAAAATGTATGCTAGCTCCAACAGCAATTAGTTTCGAGAGAGAGAGAGAGAGAGACTTGGATGGGATTCAAGTTGAGTTGCATGCAATATTTCCTAACAAGATCAGCACTAACATCATAAAGCCAAAGCTCTTTTGGACAAAAAAACCTACCGTGTATTTGGATGAAGGAATCATGAATTCACAAGTCCTCTTCGACTTCACATCAAGTTATTTGATATTTCCATGAAATAGACACAAGGGGCCTAATAAAGACTTAAATGATTGACTCGATATAATATATAGAAGGGTCTCCTAAAGACTTGAGTAGTGACTTCAAATATACGCAAAAGACCACCTAAAGACTTGAGTTTTGACTTCACATTTACGCAAAAGACCACCTAAAACATCTGTAGGCTTTTTGTTTAGCAGATGAAGATTCAATTATATGATCTTGAAAATAAGAAAGCCATTACTTTTAACAATCTCACGTCCCTTGGTAGAGAGTCAAGAGCCTAGGCTATAGTGTGAGCTCAAACTTAATAGTTGTATAGATCTTATAGATGGCCTTGTGGAGCATATGCTAGAACTTAGAACTGATAGCTATCGAGTCCGCTGTCTGATGTTGAAACTACAAAAGAAAAACCTCATAAACACAAGTTTGTGGAGAAAAAACTGGATACTAGACTGACATTCTTAACATATTTCAGATCAATCAATTCAAAATTGCCAAAAAGATGGAGAGAGCAAGAAAAAAATTCATATCAACCAACAATTAAAGTGGTTCGTGTAACATTACATATACTCGCTAGACTTAAATGTTTTACTAATATTTTTTTAGATTTTTTTTGGGTCAATGTGCGATTTAAAGTAGAATGGAACTCTAGTACCTTGAACCCCTAACATGAAAATCAGACACACAAGTTTTTTTTTAGCATTTGAGGATTGTTGTCCACGCATTTTCGAACCACCTATTTTCACTCTCAAATTGAATTGGTTTCAGTGTTTTACACTGTTTTGCAGTAATTGTAGTCACCAACATTTTGTTCAGCTACCGCTAAAAAAATGCTTATTTTTTTTATTATCATAAATACTTTTTTGACTCAAATAACTATTTTATACTTTTATACTAATGTTTAACGAGGAATGGTGTCACTATACTTGATTCTCCGCTACTTTTTTTTTGTTGGATGTCATTCTTACTCTCTAATTAAATCAGTTTTCAACTACTATAAATGATATCCAACCATCTCTAGTTAGTAGTTTACATATTATGTCTTTTTCCAAGAGAAGAAAATGTCTCACACTCTTCATCTCCAAATCAAAGTATGCCATCTTTTTTTATACTACCCGAGCAGCTATCACATAAAATATTTGGTTGGAAAAGAACCACGGAGTTCTAGGAAGTAAATTGTAGTACCCCTATTAACTTTTGGGTTGCCTATAGTAGCAACCTTTGTAATCCACTTATTACCCCAACCCTACTGCCCTTTCTATTGTCTCCCTTATTTTTCTTACCCACTCGTGAGTTAGTGAGGGAAAAGGGGTTTTGGCCTTCCTAGAGTGGAAGGTGATTTCCTTCCCTTCCGTTATTGCTCCAATCCTTTTTAACCTCCAAATCCTTCATCCATTTTTGTTGGAGTTCCCACTTTCTTCATCTCTTTATTTTTCTTGTTGTAGCCATTAACGTTAGAGAGAGGGAGTTTGGTTCTTGTGAAGAGGGACTTTCCTTTTTACTGTTAGTATAAAACAGTGAGAAAGATAGGGATGACCCAGAGAGAGATAGTGATCGAGAGGGAGAGAGAGATTTGAATTTGAATATATTCAAGTTGTTATTTTATGTGGGATAGTTACTAAGTATATATAGAGTTTACAAGTTTGAATAAGTAAATCCTAACTAAATCTTAACAATACATGAGTAATCTTGGACCTAGTCAAGGTGGACTCGTTTGGTCGAGTATGGAGAATTCGTGGGTCACTAATACTCCCCCTCAAGTTGTAGCGGGGATGGAAACGACTCCCAACTTGCCGATTATCTTCTGAAACGGTTCTGCACCCAAGGGTTCGGTGAAGATGTCTGCTAGTGTCTCAGTTGTTGGTGTAAATTGAGTAGCGATGACGTTTCCTTTTATCTTTTCGCGAACAGAATGACAGTCAATTTCTATGTGCTTTGTTCTTTCGTGAAAAATGGGATTATCTGCAATGTGAAGTGTCGCCTTATTATCACAATGAACTGTCATTGGAGAAGAGTGATTAATACCCATATCTTGAAGCAGGTATTTGAGCCACTGTAGTTCACACGTGACAATGGCAAGAGCACGGTATTCAGCTTCAGCTGATGATTTTGACTCCGGATTACCGAGAAACAATCATGGAGTCCTTGAACGAACTCCATGGCTCGTTCTTGATTAGAACGATCCAAAGTGGACTTTCCGTGACCATATACACGGTGCAATAACCAATAATGAATGTAACTCATCTTGCAAAGATTTGAGATGTGTTAAGTATGATGACACATCCGAACCATCTTGTTTGAGAGATGAAATTGCCCTTTTTACTTGATAAATTTTAGAAGCATTAGTTTGAAAGAACCGATCGTGTAGGTTACGCCAAATATCTGCAGCACTCTCATCATATAAGATGGAGGAACGAATATCAGTTGCGATAGAGTTCATGATCCAACTAGCAACGAGATCATTGCTGATGGGATTTACACCCTTATACTAATGTCTAAGCCCATAATAATACCAAGTAAAAACTAGAAGATGAATACCTTATTCGCTAGTTTTACCCTCGAACCTTTCCAATCGCTTTTGAGAAGACCAAGAGCTTCAAACGTAGCTCCTCTACTTGGGACACGAGCAATCAACTTGATCTCCCACCTTGTTGTTTAGCTAGCACACCAATGGTGGTTGGGAGAAGAACACCATTCTTCTTTGACTAGGTAGATAGTAATGGGAATTAACTCACTTTCTCCTCTCTACTTGATGTGGTAGAGTAAGAAAGCTTAGAGAGAAATTCCACACCTTATTCTCTGCCCTAAGAGTGTTTATATAGAACCGGAATAAGAATCCACCTCCTTTTAGGTTTCCTAAAACACCCTTTAGAGTTTAGAATAAGATTTAGGGAAATAGTCGAAAATAGCAACTATTGGTATTTTCTCAATTCCCTAAGGAGGAAGCGTCCAAACACCACGAAAATTGGCAGATATAATTTTTATTATATCAGAAACTAACCCTCAAAAATTCAGCCCAATCCGAGTCCTAGAAGTACCCGAACCGGTCTAGGCCCAAAAACCCTATTTTTGACCTTTTTGTACTATCTTTGCCTAATTCCTTTTTAGGCCTATGAGATATGTTTATGGGACACTCCCATGATTATATCTCACTCCCACTAGTCATATCCTAGATCAATTTGTCACTCTTATGTGTAACCCGTTGTAGGATCCGATCGAAGTTAGCCGCGAATTACGAAGTAATTCGACGATCGTAGTTGGTCTCTAGCTACAACTCTACGACCCCTAAATCAATCGGACTTGATGATCTTCCACAAAAATTCTTAGGGGTGAACATCGGTTGGATAACCGACTCTTTTGGTCAATCCAAAGTCCAAACCGAAGGGTTCGGTTTTTTCAAATCTAAATCCGAACCAATCCGTTCATGGTTTGGTTCGGTTACCGAATTATGCATGAACGGTTTGGATCGGTTGGATAACCGAACCACCTGTGATAAAATCTCGCACTTTCGACTTAAAAACGTGGAACTATCTTAACTATTGAATTAAGCTAAAACTCTCCACGCCATTTACTTCTGTTACACATGCATTAAGCTACGATATTAACAAATATGGAACTAACTTAACTATTAAATCTCAACCGTTCATCATTCTTATCATTTATATTTATATATATAATATATACAAAATAACAATAAATGGTTTGGTTCGGTTTGTTCGGTTATCCGTCAACCCAATCCATAAACCGATCCAAACCACTCGGTTTTGCCATTTTAACATCCGAACCAATCCGGAATACTATTGGATCGGTATCCAAACCGTTGAAATTTGTTTGGATCGGTCGGTTTGGATACTAAATGAACACCCCTAGTAATTCTTCTATCCGACAAATTGCTCGCATTGTCACTTTGGTCGAATGACATCTCCTTCAACTCCTTCAATTGCAACGTTTCCATGAATGTATTTCATTAAGAGATGAGGGTTTTGGAATATAACCATCTACAAAACTCAACTTGTCCTTTGCTCGAAGTGCCATTTTCATGGCACGAGCCCACGATGAGTAGTTATCTCCAGACAAAGGCGGAGTAATGAGCACAGTTGTGGGGGAATCGGAATGATGAACATCAAAACCATTAGTGTTTTGAGCAAAAACATTGATTGTAGTTTCAGAAGATTGATCACCAGGATCAGCCATTGATTAAAAAAAAAATCCTTGCTCTGATACCATGTGAAGAGGGACTTTCCTCTTTACTGTTAGTATAAAACAGTGAGAAAGAAAGATAAGGATGACTGAGAGAGAGATAGTGATCGAGAGGAAGAGAGAGATTTGAATTTGAATATATTCAAGTTGTTATTTTATGTGGGATAGTTACAAGTATATATAGAGTTTACAAATTTGAACAAGTAAACCCTAACTAAATCTTAACAATACATGAGTAATCTTGGACCTAGTCAAGGTGGACTCGGTTGGCTGAGTATGGAGAATTCGTGGGTCCCTAATAGTTCCCAAAGAGAGAAACTAGGTAAGTGAAGGAGAAGAAGTAGGGATCAAAGCTTGGTGATTTTTTTTTGTTGTTCATGATGTGAGGCTTTCCTTGCTTTTGGTTGAGGTAGATTTCTATCTCTCTAAGGCTTGAATAGCCATTTTTATAGAAAACCTAGACAAAATAGATGAAACTACAAACCCTAGATTTTAGTATTATTTGAACATAGATTACGGTTCTTGACACAAATATATATGCTAGAAGTAGTAGATTTATATTTCTACAAACTCATTTTTAGGTCACTTTGAATCTTATCTATGTGTTAGATTTTGTAGGATATTTGCCCTAATGACATAGTTGATGAACCCTACAATCTTACTATCTTTTCCATGTTATATTCATGTGTAAATACCAATTTTAGTATGATGATAGGAAAATTCAGCAAGTATTACAAGGATAACATTGACTTAAAACCCCTTTACTTGACATGATTTAAGTATATGATTCTCGTAACTAGGCATCTCTTGCTCATGAACGAACTTCTTGTATATATATGCTAAAATAGGTAATAGAATTCACCATGATATATGAATACATGTGGTTTAAGTTATTGTTACACATGAAGTACTACTTGCCTAATATTATCGGGATGCAACTAGTAGGTCATAATAACACATTGATGAACATGGATTTTGATTTATGAATGTTGTGGTGTGATGCTATTATATGTGTGTGATGTGATGGAGTTGGTGAAGGTTGTGGGAGTTTTTGTGGTTGGTTCGACCATCTCTATCGGATATGGCCTAGGTATGGAGCGTGTGGAGTCGGCGCTAACACAAGGGTAACCTTGTGGACCACACTCTTATACAACGTGGACACCAACTTGTCATATTATTTTTGGTTGTTTACTACAAATCGCGTGATGCTATTATGGATGTGTGACGTGATGGAGTTGGCGGAGGGTTGTAGGAGTTTTGTGGTTGGTTCGACCCTCTCTACCGGATGTGGCCTAGGTATGGAGCGTACGGGGTCGACGTTAACACAAGGGTAACCTTGTGGACCACACTCTTATACAACATGGACACCAACTTGTCATATTGCTTTTGGTTGTTTGTTACGAATGTGATTTACTTTATTTTAACGGTCACAACTCGGATTCTATTTTCGGACACCTTTATATTGTTTTGGAGTAATCTATTTGTTTTGGTAGTTCTTGAAACTATCTATTGAGGCTTTAGACGTTTCGAAATCTACTTGTTGGAGTCTGACCCAACCTATTATTTTTCAGGACAAGAAAATCGGGAAGTGACACCTGCTTGAGTCGTAGTTAGCCTTGGAGGAGTTTCTTAACATTCTTCTTTCTTTCTTCAGGTGGTTATTTTGGGAGTTGCATCTCCTAAATACTTGTGTTTGTTTTTATTTGATCTTGTCCGACATATGTGTCGATGATTTAGAGATATCATGCGAGTTTTTAGGAAACTTGGTAGAGTTTTTGTTAGTTGATTTATTGTTACTTTTGAGCTTCATGTTCGATGACATTTGTCTCTTTGATAAATATATCGTCTATGTTCACTGTTCTGCGGAGAATTGCTTTAAGTTTAGGTTTTCGTTAACAACCTGGATTCGGCGTTACATAATTTTAGTTAACAACCTGGAGGTGAATAACTTAATTTTACAGATCAAGTCTGCGATCTTCAATTTGAGTTGCATTTAACCTTCCCATAAGAAGGGCAAAGTTTCAGATTTCATTTTAATTGGAATGTTGTTATTCGTACGTACTAGTCCAGTTTTTGCCTTTGTTTCTCTTTTGGTGTTGGATTTCCGTTTTTCCTCGTGTAATTCAACTTATGCTTTCTTGGATAACCCCTTGTTACCTTTATAAATATTGCCTTTCGAGAAAGAAATTCAAAGGGATGTCAGTGAGAATAGTCTCACATGGGGGAAAGGATAACTAGCAACCAAGAATATAATGTATAGGTCCTCTCTACTCATTGTCAATTAGTCTTGAGTTGGAAGACTACAAATTTAACATGGTATCAGAGCTCGGCTCACACGTGATAGGCTTAAAGCCACACGTGTTCCATATCATCCGAGAGAAAAAAAAAAAACATGTATTACGCTAACTAATTGGTTTTGAGTTGGATGACTACAAACTTAACAATGTCAAATCATATTTTGAGAATTTTAGTGGAGAAAAAGGATTGGCTTCTGCGTAGCATTAGGTTAAGTTTCGACTCCCATTCTTGGTGTGATAAAGCTGCCCAATCCCATTCGACAACTGATGATGTGGTCGACCAAGATGAGAAAAGTATCTTTTATCAATATGATTGGAGTAATAGACCACTACCGCCAATAAAAAGGCCAGCGCTTAGGAAAAATAAAAATATTTTTCGGGGTGCAAAGATTTCGTCAAAAATTGGTCAGCTTTAGTTGACCGACTTATTTTCTAATTGTTAGGAAAATAATTTTGAGTGAAATTATTTGATTTATTTATTTTTTCCCAAACATTTTTTCTCCACTCTGGCTGTCGTCGTCCGCAAACAACCATCGCCGACGACCTTTAGTTTTTTTCCGATTTTTTTCTCCATCTACCATTATTTTTCTCTCTCTTCTCCTCCCTTTCTTCTCTTCTCTTCCTTTTCTATTCTCTCTAGATTTTCTGGCGAAGAATCACCTTCGCTGGAAATCGATTTTGAACTGGTCTGGGAAATCCCAACTAGTATGAATAAATTGATTGGGATTTTCCCCAACCAGTTTCATGGTTTTGGATTTTCCCTCCAAAACCGGATTGGTTGGAGATTTCCCCCAACCAATTTCATGGTTTGGGGATCTCCCAAACCAGTCACTAGTTTAGAAGATCCCCAAACCCAGGGCCGGCCCTAGCTTTCACGAGGCCCAAAGCCAACTACGAATTTGGGGCCCTCACAATAAGCACTTCATGGTTCGTTTCATAAAATTTATAAGAAAAATGAAGGTAAGGAGACTCGAACCTGGGTCGGTTGGGACATAAACCATGGTAGAAACCACTAGGGCGATCATTCTAGTTTGTTATTAAGTGAAAATTGCTTTATAAAATTAATAAATTTAGAATTTTGGGGCCCTCAACTATTTGGGGCCCAAAGCCACCGCTTTGGTGGCTTTGGGCCTAGGCCGCCCCTGCCCAAACCGGTTTTCCATCAAAGGGATCCTCTCCTTCACCGGATTAGATAAAGAGAAAAGAAAGAACAGTAGAGAGAAAAAGGATAAATGGAAGTTGTAGTTAGTTTCATTGCAAGAAGAAGAAGAAGAAGAATGGTGGCCGAAGACATGAGAAAGAAGAAGATGACTGTTTTTCCTTTAAAATTTTGCATCCTGAAAAATTCCTCAAAATTCACCATCTTTCTTTTAAAATAATCTATCTCAAAAGATATTCTTACTTCCCAAAGCCCTAGCCATAAAAAAAAATAGCTAGCTGGGATGTGAAAAAAAAAGAGAATTAAACAAAAAAAACAACAACTAACATATATGCCAGCAATATCTAACTACTATATATAAACCAATCTCACCAACCTTCTGAAACTATGTCATTTTATGCCTAACTAGGTATTGTTTTTTTAATTCTAGACTACTTTAAACAATCAATCAAACTTTGAAGATTTCTGATAAGTTATTCATGAAGTTGCATAAGAATAAAACCTAATATTGAGAGAGAGAGAGAGATACTCAGCTGAACCATCCTTCATGAGCATGTATATATATATCCTCACCGATACATGGATAGATATTCTTCGATAAACGACTGGATGTCATCTTCATTATCTTCAAGTGCTGTCGAGTTTGGAAATTCAGCCGAACCATCATCCTTCACTGGAACTGCATTGATCTGTTGGTTGTTGTCTTCACTAGGAGTACTACTAACTATAGGTTCCTCCATAAGTACTTCATTACTGTTTTGGATGATCTCCAACTCCTTGTTTACTTGGTTAAACTGCTCAACAAGGTCAGTTTCCGGGACTGTCGGGAAGTTCAAATAATAATCATCCATTTCTAGTATATCATAGATGTTGAAGTCTTGGAAATCAAATGATGAATCATCAAATACTATTTCTTCTCCCATAGGTTTGTCCATTTCCTTCTCCATTTGATGAACTCCATCACCAACCTTTACTGAAAAGATAGACTCGAACGGGCTTGCTTGTTCTTGTGGTGAATTTAGTGACTTATCATTTGAGCAACTTCCAGTAGAGTAAGAATGGGCTATAGAGAAATCCCAACCCTTGAGCTGATGAGCTTCACCTTTCAGTTTAAGTGATTGGTTATTGTTTTCAATTACTTCACCCATCACAAGAACTTGTCCATTACTCACATTTTCAGGAGTATTAGTAAGAACTGATCTTGGGTTCGAACTCGGAGACCCAATAGTACTTTCAGGAGGCGATGAAGAATTAGTTGCTAGTTGCTCATTATTTTCCGAACTAGAAGCAGTCGAATCCAATGCTTGGAGTAGTGTTCGCCTCTTTAAACATGTATTCCACACGTTTTTTATCTCATTATCGGTCCTCCCCGGTAAATGAGTTGCAATTTGCGCCCACCTGTATATATAATACTCTCAAGTTAGCTAGGGAAGTTATAAACATGTCGTAAGATAAGGGTTAATTATTCGTGATGAATTTATCCTACTTGTTTCCAAACGAAGCTTGTAACCTAATTATGGTTTCTTCTTCTTCTGGGGTTATATTTCCGCGTTTTATACCAGGTCGAAGGTAATTAACCCATCTTAAACGGCAACTCTTTCCGCAGCGGAGCAAACCTGAAATGGAAAAAATAAGTAGGGCTTTACTATAAAATTAAGATTAAAATTAGAGCTCAAGCAAATCCTAGTATATGAATTAGGTTTCTAGGGCATTATTCATTTGAGGAATTTGAACTATTAGCTTCTTTGATACCATGCCCTATGCCCATACCCCTATTTACACTTGGTTAATGTACATGATTAAATATTTTGTGAATAATGGCGATTTCATTGAAAAATGATGACAATGAGTGGTCTGGAAGATTAAAAAAGAAATTATCGCTAAAAGTTTGTCAATTAACAACCAAATCCAGAAAACTGAGTAGCCTTCTTTTAATCTAATGGAGAACTCCAGTAGAAATTTAATCCTTCAATGAAAACTAGTAACTGCTCGGGAGATAATACTTCTCACAGAAGATCATATCGTTCCTCTCCAACCAAAGTCATAAGGTCCCACAAGATAGCAAATGTAGAAAAATCAGTCAAAAATGATCTTCGGATTCTATTATTAACTATGTTGGCAACAACAATCATCTCGTCAACAGAAACACAAGAACTAAAATTTTGTGAGAAATGTTAGGAAAAATAACCTAATTAACTTGTTCAGGAATATGAAGATAAAATGATATGAATGTAAAAGCCGAGACACCAAGATTATTTAACGTGACAAAAAACCCCTCGAAGATAAAAGATAAAAAACCACGGGACCTAGTCCAGAAATCTTTTACTATAATTAAATAATGGGTACACAATTCTTCACCAAACCTATGGTGGATAAACCAATTGTTCAAGATGTGTAGAAACACTCTTGGATAACAACTCTTCCCTAAACAAATAGAGGATTAACCAATTCATCACCAAACCTATGGTGGATAAACCAAACAAAGAAATAGAAATTTCCTACTCAGGATTTGAACAAATCCTAGATTGCCAAAGGTTGAAGAAGATAACCACAAACTAAATTGCTTCACAAGATTAATAATCTTCTTTTCTTCAAACCAATATTCTTCTCTTTCAATCTCTCTTGAAAGAACCACTTCAGAAATCTCTCTTTGTTCTCATCTCTCTGATCTCTACCTCTCTCTAATCTGAGAAGATATGATTCGAAAGGATTCTCTACTAACTCTCCCAACTGGGAGGACATTTTCTGACTTGAAAGCATGAATAATTTCTTCCCTTTCATTCCCTATTTATAATGATAAATAAGGAGGTATTCTACTAGAAATAGGATTCCTTTTTAGGCTAGAAATAGAAAATTTTATTTCTCCCTAAATAAGGAATAAGGGAAATCTTATTCTAATTAGGAATCCTTTTTATATAAGGAGGGACCCCAACAAGAAATTACTACAAAGATCGGACCAAATTATCTTTGCGTATAGGCATTCTAGAAACAAATGTAAGATTTTTCTTCCAACATACAAAATATACATATGTTTATTATAATCATACCTCTTTTGAGAGAGAGTTTGTTTTAGGAACCGCTTGATGCCAAATAACCCAAAGAAAAATTTGTTACTTTAAATATTTATACAACGAATTAGAAGAGAAGAGATCATTGTTCGACAAAGTTCATTCTCTTTTGCTCGGCAAATTGGAAAGTTAAGTGTCGAAAGCATTAAAGCGAAGAAGAAGATCCGAAGCTCAAATGGCTTGAGGGGATTCACTCCTATTTATTTATCTGTTTGGCCTCCATCCTTCACCCCACATATTGGTAATTGAGGAGTAAAACCCAAAAAAATTGCAGACAAGGGTCAATCTGTAAATCACGTTATATCTCAAAGGCAAAACCTAAAAATCTTTCACTCCTAATTTTTTATCTGGTTGGCCTTCATCCTTCACCCCACATATGGGTAATTGAGGAGTGAAAACCGAAGAAATTGCAGACATGGGTCAATTTGTAAATCACGTTATATCTCAAAGGCAAAACCTATAAATCTTTCATATAATTTTATTTTCCAACTATACGCGGTCAAAATGGCACTTCATTTTCCCCTAATAGCATGACAATACAAATATATTAGATTTGAATCAGACCCATAAACGTACATAAATATATCAAAACATCACGTTCTCTTAAGACAGAATACGACAAAACATGCATATGATGGATCCTCTAAGAACATATGTTTTAAGAATTGTAGCCGGCCTTTTGAGTTTGATGTTTACTAAGATAATCCCTTGGGACTAATTGAGAAGGATCCCCATCAATAACATCAAATACCACCCTTAAATTTAAATGTACCAACACAACTTCACTAGAACTAATTGATTTGGATCCCTTTCAACAAAAAAAAAAAAGAATTGATTTGGATCCCATTTCAACAAAAAAAAAAAAAATTGATTTGGATCCCCATAAATAAC
The DNA here is from genome assembly GCA_002897215.1 of Eschscholzia californica subsp. californica. Taxonomy (NCBI): domain Eukaryota; kingdom Viridiplantae; phylum Streptophyta; class Magnoliopsida; order Ranunculales; family Papaveraceae; genus Eschscholzia; species Eschscholzia californica. The sequence goes on along the minus strand of BEHA01001107.1, from coordinate 247,372 downwards.
CTAAAGTATTACCCCTAAATATGACATGCCCACCCAGTCTGAGTAAAAAATGATTTGGAAAAAACAGAACACTAGAAATCAATAAACAAATAACAAATATGAACCTACATAAGAAAAAAATAGTATTGATCTGACCAGATTTAATTTTTAAAGAAGTAATAAATGGGGGGCTAAAGCAACCCTACAACAATAATATATATATATATGTATATAATCAAAGAGAGAGAATTAAACCTGCTTGGGTAGGGAGAGTTCTCCAATTATAATGTCCATGCTTGTCAATAAAACTTTTGAGCTTTAGATCTTCTTCAGGAGTCCACTGTCCTTTATTCAATTCAACAGTCTTATCACAACATCCTCTTTTTTTAACCATTCTTGATGACTAACAATGGTGGATGGCTATTTTTTGAAATTGAGAAAAGGTTGTAGTAGTACTAGTGCCCCCTCCTCAATGAGCTTGCCTTCTGTTTATTATTGGCCATCTTAATATAGAACCCCCCCCCCCCTCTCTCACTTTGTCTCTCTCTTTCTCTCTCCTCACTCTCTCTTTCTCTCTCCTATCTTTCTTTATAGAAAAGTAACTTTTTCCAAAAAATGCCAAGGAAATCAAATCATTACTAGGAGTTACTGAGAGTAATAGAGTAATGGTTTTTGTCTTATAATGAACCCATCATATTTATGGTATTTTATGACTTGCCAAATTTCATAAGTCTGTCTTCAGGTACATAGAGATCTTCTTCAACAAAAAAAAGAGAAAAAAAGGTACATGGAGATCTTACTAGCTACATTCACTTTTCATTCAACATGTGTTCATTTTTATTAGTTATTATCAACAACAAAAGAAACAAGCATCAAGTTAATAATCCAATATTTCAACAAAAAAAAAAAGATTAATAATCCAATAACAACAATCTTAAATGGGTCCTTCTAATCAATATATCAATATGGACACATTGCCTCTAGGACCCCATTCAAAAATGGAATTAGAGTCAAGTCCGAAGTCAATACTTAATTTGATTTCATCCATAAGGTGAATTCTGAAACAGATCAACTAGGACGAACGTAAAGTCTACAACAGAAAAAAGATAAAACGTTGTTTTATACTTTTAATAAAGAATATACCAGAGAGGCCGTAATACGAATGAGGGTTTAATACTTTTTTTTTTTTTTTGGAAGAAGCAAAATAGTCCATTAAGAAATAAAGAAATGGTAGCCGAGAATGCTACCAAAAGCTCTCTACAAAGATACGCGCCAATACAATGAAAGGCTTAAAGCCTAGATAAAGCATCCCAATATACAAATAAAATCACTAAAGTTTGTGTTCTTGATCCATGGTTGTTTGATTGTCCAATGGAACGCCAACCCCTTGATCTTAATCACTATGTTTTCTATTGTTTCTTCTTTTTCATTTTCCGCTTCAAGCAGTCTAGTATTTCTTTCATTCCAAATGGTCCAAATTGTAGCTGGAAGGGTGCATAGGTTGATGAAACTCTTCCTATCTTTGCTTTTCTTGTGGTTCCATTCTCTAACAACTTGAGCAATTGATTGTGTAGAGTTAAGATGGGTAGAATGTATTAAAGAATTCCATACCTGCTTAGTAAATGGGCAAAGGAGAAATAGATGATCTTGTGTTTCTTCATCATTCTTACATAGGGAGCATCTATTTGGAACAATCAGCCCTTTCTTGATCATACTATCAATTGTCGGAATTGAAGAATGTTCCAAAGCCCAAAGAAAGAAAGAGACTTTTGAAGGAATAACCTTATTCCAGTAGAAAGTAGAAGTGACGGCCATAGGGTGGCTTTCCATTTGTTCCAATGCTTGGTAGAGGGACCTAATCGTTTAATAGTTTAATAATCCGCAAAGAGTTAATAATGAAAGTTCATATGTTTTTCGTGTATACTTTAAAGTCATTTTCCTTCTCCTCACTCTTACGTTTTCAAATTATTTTGAGAACGGGACAAGCACAAGTACTAGGTGATACAAGTACTAGGTGATGAGTTTTGAACATAAACTAACTTTGACTAATTTTATCATAAAAAAGTAACGACATCAAATTACCATTAACATTAGTTAACTCTTTGCCCAATAACGTGAGAAGCCCCTAAATACTTTTATAACTTTTGGTTCCAAACACTAGTGGTTGAACTTTTGATGTCTCAAACACTTAATTTCAATTTCAAATGCCTAATACTATTTTTGCAATTTTCAAAAATATTCAAAATAAAAATAATTTTCTTTTTTATACTGTGTATCTGCAGGAGCTTACGTCTAATTGATCATTAAAAAGTGGGGGCGAGACAATGACCCTTTCCCCGTTGAAGCCCTCAAAAAGCTAAATTGGCGGCTCGGGTTGGCAAAAAATGCCCTTCACTCGCCAAATCTTGGGTCGGCTCAGCTGCAACAACTTTCTCTCATCGATCATATCCTTCAAGGGAAAATGACTATTTAGGTAGTAAAAGATTTCATATTAGCTAAAAAAGCAATTAACATTTTCTATTTACTATAAGTGACCCAAATATTTTGGTTAATGATAAAGAAAGTTAAAACTAATATATATAATTATCAATCAGGTCATTTCCTAAAAAAATTATTCCAAACTTACCCTTACTCTTACCCATTAAAAACACATTTTCATTCTCACGAAACTCACTGGATCTCGAGGGTTTTTTCGCTTCTTCTTCAAATCTACTTCTTCGAATCTACTACTTCGAATCTACTACTTCTTCAACTTCGAACATTTTTCTTTTACAATTGCTATGATATTACTGCTTTCAATCTACTATTCATGATCGATCAATCAAGGTATGAACACTCTCTGTTAATGTAGGTATACAACCCAAGATGCTTATTCTCACACTAACTGGTTAAGTTCTGTTAGGTTTAGCCCTCATACCATTCAACCAACTATTGTAAGTTGAGGAACACATCAACACTTGTTGTCGGAGTATTAATATTATATCATCCTTATGTTGTTGTCGAATGAAAGATGTCATTTGAATCTGTTGTCGTTGTATTTATTGTGGTATACATTTGTGCTAGAGAGGATGATAAAGAGATATGATTATATGTTGGTAACAGGTTGATACATATATATGTGAAATTTGGACGCAAAATGTTCCATGAAATGTCTGAAAGAGATGTGATTTCTTGGGCGTCTTTCATTGTGCTTATGCCAAAAAAAAAAATGAGATATGGAAGGGGCAGTTTAGTTGTTTATTGGGTTTTACCTAAGAAGAGTAAGATGGCATGGACGACTATGATAACCGATTTTGCTAAACCTAAAGAGGCTCTGAGATTGTTCAAGAATATGAAAGATTCTGGTAGGTGTCATTTCTGCTTGTCCTCAATTGGTTGCTATAAAGTATGGCAATTGGATTTGAAATGTTTCTAATAAATCTTGTTCTTTGATCTATATGTTTTGTCTAAACTAATGTTACAGAGAAGTTATGAAGCATTTAGTAATATTTGTTGTTGATCAAAAAACATAATGGTTGCTTGGAGATTCATCCTCATTGCTTTTCACTTACCAGAGAAGGTGTCAATTTTAAGAGACATCTTTTGTGTCTGATGGTTACTTGAAGATGATGCGGAGAAGAACTGAATTTCCTCGAATTTTTTTTCATATGGGATTCCAAGGATGGAAACATTAGAAGCACCACCACCAAGATCGAACACAACTATAACATTAACCCATATGAAAGTGCACCACTAGTTAGCTCGTTGATGATTCTCCTTTAACAATCATATTGAGGATGACGATGATTAGTATGAAAAGAAGACTTAAAAATCAAAGTGAGTTTTACCAAACTAGAAATGAGGAATCGGTGAAAAAGCCGAATGCTTATTTTAGATCAAAGACCAATGTGAGTTTTCCGATAATGGTCAAGTTTTTACGGTTCTTATCACTTCTCAGGATAGAGATTTAGATGATGTATCCAACAGTATTGACACTAGGGTCATATGATGAATGATGAAATCAATTTCAAACGCAAGATTTTGTATACACATACTCTTAGTTTATATTATCGATTTGCAAATCGAGTTTGCAAGATATGCAACTCAAGATTATATCCTGCGAAGCTTGCAAATCATGTTTGCAATCTAAAATTTACAAACACAGTTCACAATATGCAAACACATGTTTGCAGTTTACATTATGCAAACACTTGTGTGCAAACACGTTTGCAGAACAGATTTTTGCAAACACGTTTGCATAACAGATTTTTGCAAACACGTTTGCATAACAGATTGTTGCAAACACGTTTGCAGAAAAACGTAAAGGAGAAAAACGCCATTTTTTCTGATTTTTTTTTTTGAAAAAAATATTGAAAGTGGATCTTGTTAGAAAGCTAATGAAAAATCATTTCTTAATATATAAGTTTTATAGAAATCCGACATCTCAAACAAAAGTTATATCGATTTAAATTTAAAGAAAAATAAAAGAATTTAGTTACACAAAATGACAAAAAAAGGGTATTTTAGTATTTGCACACTTTGTGACCTGAATAATAATTTTCAAATGTTTTGTGTTTTTCTACTCATTTGCAATATTATTTTGACCTTTCTAGAAATTACCTCATCCTTCAAAACCAAAGGAGGAATCCATATTCAGGGAAGGCTGACTTGACAACTAGGGGCTTCCGCGACACTTTGATTAGTTCAATTAACCCAGCCTCAAGGACAAAAATGGAGGAGGGTAGGGTTTGTTTTTCCTTGATGAACCAAAGGAGGCCTAAGCATTTTTAAAACCCATATCATTCATTGGTAAGCGTCTATTTCTCTTCTCTGACCACCACCATTTCCCTCTGTCTCTCTATCTCTCAACGAAGAGAAGAATTTTCTTCGTCAGAAGGAAAGGGTTTAAAGTGAAATCTAAAGCTCTCTTTCTCCTAACTCTCCCACTCTCGCTGTCTCTTCTAATTGTTTTCGCGAAGGAAAAGGTTCCCTTTGTCTTCAACAAAGAAGAAAGGTTAGTTGAAACCTTAAAACCCTCTATATACGTTGCCACGAAGGAAAGGGCTCTCTTTGTCTTGGGCAAAGCAAAAGGGTTTTAGTTGAACCTTAAAACTCTCCATGCGGATTAAAGCAAAATGGACCCATGTTTCGTCAACAATGAGAGGAGAGAAAGAGAGAGAGTGGCGGAGTTCATCTAAGATTTTTATACCCAAAACTTGAATTATCTTGATAAAAAACTTCATTCTCCGTATTGGTAGATATTACATTGTAACATTAAAATATTCTGTTATTTGTAGATCTATTTGTAGATTCAATTAAATTTTGTGATCATACAATTAAATTTTGTGATAATAGTTTCTGTAGTCCTTAGGTTCGAGCATAAAGTTTATGTATTTATGTGAGTATGCAAGTTTATGTGAATATCTTTTACAAGTGTAAATAAATTATTTTATTTTAAATATTTCTCACAAAATTGTAAAACCTGTGTTAAGAGCATCTAAACTTAAAAGCTGGTGGTTCGGCATATCATGTTTTTTTACTAACCTTTATGGTTAGACGCCGTTTCTTTTTGGATAGTACAGATAGCCCATGTCCAAACTAAAAATATAACATCTTTATCATTGGAGCAATGGGAATTTCTAGAAAACACTTGTACTTTGCTTTGGACAGGTTAGTGTGGAAATATAAAAATTTGTGAAGTACAAGATTTTCCTTTCGCAAAGTTTTTAACACGGAAGTCAAATTTTGTTCCCTAGAAAATCTTTTTATTTTGTCAAAGACCCTTCCAAAAAAAGTTTTTTCCCTTCGCGCAAGCCCCTTCATCTAATACAAAGGTGAAAGGTTTCACCAAAACCCTCACCAAAGATTACAGACCCCTCACTGAGGGGTACAAACCCTCAATTGAGGTTTTGTAACCCTCTAATCAACAGTTTTGTAGTTCACAGGCCGCAAGATTTTTACCCAAAAAATTCCCACCCGATCCTAGATGCCCCGGAAACTCTCTCTATGACCCCTCAAAGACCCACTAAAAGGAATGAGGCGAGAGAGCCAAACAAATACCATTAAGGACCAAAGCTGCCATGAGGATCGATGGCATCCTAACCACGCCTGAGTCCAAGACTCCAAGCAGCCCTAAGCCGCTATGGCTGTCCGCCAGCTCACTCTTTGGCAGACAGAACCTGGCTAACCCTTTAATTGCCGGGTAGGAGTAAACTGGCTTGCCACCAAAACTCGAGCTTGCTCGAGGCAGACATAAGGCCCTAACCAATTCATACCACTAAAAACTGATCAAAGCAGCAGATACAAAGTTTGAAACAACAAATAAACAGAAAAATACTTCGATCATTAAGAAAACAACCAGTTATGGACTGAGTACAAGAAGCATGTCCTTGCAACAAGAACCACATACGACATTGGTGCTCTCATAGCAAATACATGAACAAATTATCTATCAACCAACCGAAGTACATGAATTAAAACAAAGAAAAATTCATAGTTTAAAATGTCACTGATAAACAAAAGTTCATTAACAATTATAAAGAAACCCATTTGTACTCCACTAGAATTAAGCATCCAAGGAGCACTGCCATCATAGAATTGTTCTCCTAAAAGTTATAAACCACCCTCTCTCTCTAAGAAATCCCATTACAAACCAAACACCCATCAACCTATTATGTCCCACAAAAGTAATATCAGGACTTGATTTTGACACTATTTATTACCTTATCACCACCACAAAGTAAGCACAGTTGTTTTCTCTCTCTACCATTGCCACCCAAATTTACAGACAAAATCCCTTTCTCCACCTTGAAAAAATAAGCTGAAAGGTAAAGAGAAAAAAGGGAACAAATGGAAGAAGGGCTCTGGGTATAACAGAAACTGTACATATTCTACTCTTTTCCCTCAGGCCACCCCCACCAAACTTCTGGAGTATCTAAAACTCCACTAGAAACATTGCAGTCATGGAATTCTAGAAACAGTTTCGCCAATACTACTGTCATAGGCATGACTACAGACACTATTTTACCAAGAAGAAGAAGAAATTGACAACATAATAAACCAACTAAAAAGAAAAACAAGTCCTCTAACTTAAAACTAAAAGTGAAGTAAAACCTTCGGAGCAATAAAAGTTTCTCCTGCAGTAGGTTGCTTACCATTTCTCTTTGAAGCAAGAATAAAGAGAGGGAATTGATGGATGCTAGTGAGCACTGAAGATATGCTCTCTTTTTTTCAGTTTCTTGCTTCCTTATCTGTTTGTGTGTGTCTTAACCCATGACCGATTCAGAACTTAGATGATCTCCACTTCCACTCCCATGGTTGTTAAATCCAGTTACGGGCATGGACCGCTGAGCAAAATCTAGCAGTAGTTTACGCTGCTGATCATTTGTGTGGGGAAGACTTGCACGGAGCAGATCTGTTGGCATCTCGTTGCTAATAGCTTTTGCTGCTTCTGCCCCAATAATACCGCTGTTTGGTTGGGCCTGCATTAGCAAAGACTGCACGATACTATCAAACTTACTAGTACAATATTTTGTGAGAAGGCCGAAGAATGCATCAAAAGACGCCTGCCATAAAGTCCGATTAGTCACACTGTAGTTGCTTGAGGCATGAGGATCGGTCAGGAGTTCAGTTGCCCTATCGAGAATTGACTTCAAGATTATAGTTGCTCCATCTCCAGAAGCGCTTCCCAGTGGTCGAAGTGGAGGCTGCTCTGAGGAACAAACAACAGCAGCAAGACAGGCACTAAGCGAGCCAAGGTCCATGCTAAAAACGCATCCAGAAACGACCTTTGCAAGCTTGCTTGTGGTCTCGGAGGCTCCCGCATCAGTGGGAAGACCTCCAAATAAGAACCGAAGATGACGAAATATGGCCATACATACTATTCTTGTAAGGTCGCTTCCAGGGAAGAGGAGTTGAAGGTACTTAGAGAGGAGCTTTCGACCCTTCGGAAGGGATACAAGGCGTAAGAATACGAGGTCATCTTTTGGGACAAGTCCAACTGTTTGATCATCTTTTCCAAGTGGGTCAACTAGCTGGAGCGAAGCAGCAAGACCTTCTAGAAGGGCCTGACGCCTACGCCTCAACTGAGTCCAGCCATCTTGTGATTGATTGAACTGTAGAAACCTGTCGATATCTTCTACATCCAGAAGAAGACAAAGACCATCCTCAATCGTGATTCTGGCTGCAAGCATCGGCTCTTGTTCAAGGGGCTTCTCAGAAATATTGTGGTCCACATTGCCATCAGTAGCTGCTGAGGGAGGATCAACTTCAAGAAGAGGACGAGGTCTTCTTATAGACGAGAAAGGAACTCTTCCAAGTGCATCAACCTGAAGATATGCATGTGGTTCGTTATTGGAACGTGATCGAGAAGACATGTCCCTCAAGTTAGTTGGGCAAAAGTGATGCTTCAACCTCAACCCAGACGACTTCTTCGCTAGACAAGCTTGATGATAATAATCATCAACATATGGGTCATTACTATGGGTTGCTGCATGCTGCATTCTCAGAATACTTTCAATCTCATCAGCACTCATATGCTTGGATCTGAACTGTGGCCATCCATTGTCGCTCCGATGGCTTATATCTGAGCCATGTTGAGGAAAGCGTACGTTCTGTCTGCCACGCTGTGATGACCTTGGCCTTTGATCTCTCATTTCATTCACCCCAAGCATTACTTGTGGGGAAGAAGAATGGGTATTAAGTAACTGCAATTGCATAGCTTGAATATGAGCCAATGACGGTTGCATAGAATGATGCATTCTCTGTTGTTGCTGCTGATGTGCCATAAGCTGTTGGGAGATCAACCCACCATTTGTATGAGGTAACTGCTGTATCATATTGTTCAAGAGACTGGAATGATCCCTGGGTAATAGGTTGGCCTGGTTGACTCCCCAGTTATTCTGAGCTCTCCCGAGTGGTAGACCTGGAGGAGTTAAGTGAGCCATATTTCCACCGTATTGCAATCCATGAGGCAATCCAGACAAATGGTGTTGTTGATTAGGAAAATGTGATAGGTTTGGCGCAGAAAAAGGCATCTGAGATCCTCCAGCAATAGATGACATGTTCAAGTGGCTGGAATGATGATTTGGTGAACCTTGTTGCGACCGACCACCTGGTGGAGGGAAAGAAGTGAAAGCTGATTTTGGCACCATAATTGGTTCACTGGTGAAGTGTTGTTGTTGCTGTAATGGCTGTTCAGGGTAAGAAGAGGCTCTATATAAGGGTTTCGAATCAGGAAAGCGGGTAGTAGGCTGGGACGACCATTTCTTGGCTTCCTGACCACCTTCAAGTTCAAACCCATGTTGATCAAACCAATAATCTGCCTCTTGTGCCCATTCTGCAGCTGATGAACCTGAAACTTACTTCTGTTAAACATTGATTTTAAACCATAAACACATCGAAATGGATGAAAGATTGGTGGCTGAAATAAGAAGCCACATCACTAAAACAATTACGAACCACAAATTAAATAACAAAGTAAGCAACTAAGCAGAATGTATCACAAATTGTACGGCTAAGTAGTCCATAGCAAGCTATAACAACATACAGGTTCCTCACAAACTACTTTGACGTGACCGAGAAATCTTTTGAGATGTCAATTACGAGTTTACGACCATCCTTATTCCTTACAGTCACTATCTGACTGCTGAAGTTCACAAGGAAGGTTTAATCTGCTATCTTAATTGACGACCAGAACACGGACTGAAACAATCAACCACATCCCAGACAAACATAGAAACCTTTGTGTTAGTGGTGTTACCGCAAAAGAAGATCAAAACATAGAAACTCGATCTCTCTACGAACCCAACAATTAACTAAGGTCACTAAATAATGCAGTGGCTAATTAAGGTTGTATAAGAACTCAGAAGATCCTATTTTAAGTATAAGAATCACAGCCCAAAAGATCCTGTCCTCAGCATGTACATGACCATGGTGATGACAGGCCCTACCGAAACTTATGTCAACTTCCACTAAAACGGAACAACAACTAATGATATAATTCAAAGTATTTAATTGCAGAATTTGCAGTTACCGTTGATCGGAGTACATACAGTTTCCATTTATGCACAGTTGCATCTGGAAACAATGATAGCTGCTAATTTATATGTACCTACGTGACGAATATTATATGCATGCAACTTCCTTTGAAGCAAAACCTTGATTGGCAAATATAAAATTATTATATTATATTTACATTAACATGACAGGTTCTGCTGAAGCAAGATGTTGGAAAAATGTCCTAGCATAATTAGTCGACACTAGTCCATACTAAGCTGGAGAGGGAAGTTAATAACCCCAACAACATGCAAAACAACGTACTCATTTTGCCGCCATAAAGATGTGTGTCGGGTCATTATGGATGTCATGAAATAAAGAATCCTGACGAAGTCCAATTTAAAAGGAAACACGCTTCACCATCATCCATACAAAAGATTTTACTTACTTTCGCGAGAAAAAGATCCCCTATCACCAATAACTCCCGCTAATCTCCCTGGTTCACTGACAGTTCTGTTTAACTAAACACACGGAAAATAAATTATGAGACAACATATAAAAACCATCGTAAAGATATGTTCAGGAAGGTATAAACTTATCAGGAAGAAACAAAAGCGATCAAAGTACAGGTAAGAAACACAATTGCACAAGCAAGCAAAAAACGGGCATGTTCACCTAATGGCAACAAAAAGAGTATTTATCATCAGCCAACTAGACAAATATGTGGGCACAATTCGCACGCGGCACGACCACTGAAGCATAGAAAATAACGAAGTACCAGTCGAAGGATTAGTTCAGAATTCATTTCAAAATGACTGAAATTTCCATCAATCAGGCAACCAACAAAAGAAGTACACCTATAGATTTAACCGTTTGTATCCACATGCCATTTGGGACTCGAGCTCACTTACTAATTACCTTATGATGATCAAAATGATCTTTCAAAGGTCAAGAAACTTTGAGATAACGGAAACCGAAGAACTAATACAATTTCTACTATAAATTATAATCGAAATTTCATTTGGTTTAAGCCATGATAGCAGGAGTTCCTGAATTCAACTCTAAACCTATACTCATCGTAATGGATAAACCTCCTAAATGATCTAATTTTTGCTAATTAGAATCATTTAACAATTTCCATTTTTAACAATTTCCATTTTTATCAAGAGTAAGATGTCGTCTTGCACAAGTTAAGAAAGTCAATTAGCACTTTAGCATGGAACTATTTTCAATGTGAATTCTAATGAAGCCACGGTGTTGAGCTATACACGGAACAGGCATACGCTATATCTTTCATTACTGACACAAAAGTAGATGGTTTCTCAATAATCCGATCCGCAAAAAGTAACCGCATCTTTGCATATGTGTCACACACAAGAAGACTTTTATATGGCAGAGTATTCACAATGGTTTATTTTAGCCAATCAACTACATGTTTTTCATTTAACTGTTTTGTTGTGCAGTGTAATTGCACTATAAGAGATACTTTTCCAAAATTAGTTACAAGTAGTATAAATTAATTGTTTAAGCCTAATATACCGCTAACATTCCGACTTCTGAATCTTATAAACAATCTAGGACTCTATAAAAATCAATACCAGACAAAGTAGGGAGTAAGACAAGCTAATATGTTATGTAACAGCTTGAAACCTTATCATAGACTCATAGTCAACAAGTACGAAGATAGAAGGAAGATACAGTGGCAAAGTAACAACTAACAACATTAATAGTCCCTAAAACTTCTCGCTTTAGTAAGTATATAATAATTTATATTCACTAAATATATCAAGATATAGTCTATTAGACGTAGATTTTTTTATTGGCCATCGGTTGTAGGTCATAGAGAATCTGTAATAACTAAAAAGAAAGTTGTTATAGCTGCCGATTTATTTCCGATCTAAATTGGCGAAACAAAATAAGTATTTCTTTATGAGTGCGAATGAAAGTTTTGTGAGGTTGAATCTGTCAATGACGCTTTTGCAGTCCCGGGGAGGGGGGACAATTATAATATATATGATATACCAAGAATCAAACTTATCAAATATGACAACATATTGGTAGGGCCTCACTTCTGCTGCTCCTTTTTCTTTTAATAAGAGTTAAACATTCTACGGCTAGTAGAGATTTCCACTCCCTACTTGTTACAGATCAACGCTGACCTGCAACAATTAAAGGAACATGCTCATAGTAGGGTAAGGACTAAGGATGTAGACTACTTCAATTGTTACAACATGTTCATTAGAAAAATTTATCCTCCGTCAAGACACCCTAGTGTAAACGCCTTAAACCCCTCCAAGAATGACTAGTAAACGGTAAAAACGCCAGCAAACTAATAGCATGAAGAAATTCTAGGCTACTCCACATTAATAACTTCGATAGAATTTAGGCTCAAAGTTTGGGTGCTCAAGGAGCTTTCCTAAAAAAAGATGGTATTCTTAATCAAGATCTTTGACTATTTAAACAAGATTCCATAAAGGACATAGATGGGAAGCGTATAACACCATTGCTTAAACTTCTCTCTCTATAATGAACAACTAGCATGACAAACAAGACATCCAGAAAGAAGGAAAAGAATTTAATAGAGGAAGTCTGGAGCACTTTTTTTTTGAAAATAGAGGAACTGAGGAAGTGCAGAGCACTTCGTGGTCTCAATGTGTCCATATGGATGGAACGGGTGACCCATTATTTCGATGAAGAATGTCTTCAAAAAAAAGGTTACCAGAACCTACGAGACTTATCAGAATTTGCCATCTATTCAATTGTTCCATTCCTTGACAACAAGAAAAAAAACATTTTTGGACTCTTTGACAGCACGGATACTGTTCAACTCTTGGACAACATGAAACACCAAAACCACTGACGTCCAAAATAGTGATTAATGTTAGACACATTCCACAATTCCTCGCGATGTATAAGTGAAATGAAAACCTCATGCGATCCATCACAGTTGATCCATCAGAGTTTGTAAGAAATAACTTTTAGGAAATGTTATCTCAACCAAGTCGCATAATAGAATAGGTTGACATATCCAGACTGAGAAGCTCAGAATAGAATCAAACTAGTTTGACTAGACAAATTTTATTAATCAATAAAAATGTATTGTTTAAGCTTCTTGTAAGAAAAATGAAGCTTTACAAGGAAAATTGAAGGGCATACCAATTAATTCTCGTACTAATCCTAAATGATCTTACTTGCATTTTTAAGTTATTTATAAATATCTACAGCTACATTAATCTGAAAACAAATCATGTAGGAGAACAAGGAAACTTGAACTGCCAATATTACATTGCCCACTCCCTGCATGTTCACATTTAAGAAAACTGACCTTTGAAAAAGTACTTGCAAGATCATCAATATCTGATAAAGATCCTAAATGTTCACCCTGCAAAAGAAAAATAGAGGTTATTATTTGGATTAAACTATTGAAAGAGTCTTAGTAGACGAAAATATTATGGTAGACTCGTAAGAGTCTCACGACAGTTGTGTACCCCACAACTACAACTTTACTTTTATAAGCTTTCGGTAATCACTATTCCCTAGACCAATGAACAATAATATTGAAGTTAGAGCACATGAAACTGGAGAAGAATGTAGGACGATGAACCAAAACAATGCATGGGACCTTAAAAGCAGATTGTATATTCATTCCTTCAGTCTACGTATGTATAACACCTATGGAACGTCGATCTCCTCCATAAAAACACAACACGATGTGAGGTGGCAGGGGTCGGCCTTCCAAATTATACAGTGCATACTGATTTTGATGATAAAACACCGCCGTCAAAAAGACACTGTTACAAAGGCAACGTGTCGAACATAGAATAAAGTTCTCTTGAGAGCATTTGCATCTCGTAGAGTTGCAATACTCATTAGATCAACACACATAAAGCAATAGTCGTGTAGTGAAGTTTTTCCGTAAAATATTCAAAAAAATACTGAAAAATGAGAATCTCAACTGACGCTTGACAACAAATATCTGCTCATAACTAAACTGAGTTCAAGAACAGTATATTCCAATTCACCTCTTCTCTATCAGATATTCGATATTCAGGATCATCAAAACCTACTAATAGTGCATCGCCATCATCCTCTTCTAAACCTCCCAATTCAACTTCCTCCAAAACCTCCTTACCGAAGAATGAATATTGTGATGCATCGAAGAGAGCTCCTGAATCAAGAGAAAACATTAAAAAACAAGAAAATAATAAATCAATCACAAATCCTAAATCAGATAAACAGATAACATGAAACAATATTAATCACTCATCCAAAACAGATATCATTACAGAACATGCAAAACAGATATCATTACAGTTTCCATTTCTATTGCATGAAAAATAGAATTGAAGAACTACTTCCTGTTTTACAAACAATAATCAGGATATTTTCACCAAAGTCAAACTCAAGACCTACTCTTCCACAAGCCCTAACTCGATCGAACAGTGAAAATTAAAAAAACCCCAGAAAGAAATCAATTCGAATAGAACACAAGTAAATTCACGTATATCCGAACCAGATCTACGAAGTTATTATAAACACAAAGATCTAGTTAAGAAGAAGAAGAAGAAATCACCTGAGGAACTCTCTGCGAAATTGTTTGGATTAAGAGTTTCATGAATACCACCACCCTCTTTACCAAATCCTTCCATGTTTCTGTTCCTAAAACTAAGAATAATATAACCCTAATTCCCAAGGGGAAAAAAAAGTAGGAAATCGAAATCCTAGGAAAAGAAGAACATCTAAGATAAGAAAGAAAGAAGAAAAGGAGGAGAAACCCTTGAAATTAAATTTCTAGGGGTTTCCCCAAAAGAAGAAAAATGGAAGAGAGATCTGAGATAACGAATGAGATAGTAGGAGGAGAAAAATTCATGAAAGAAGAGTTTATTCCCCCAGACCCAGAGTAGAGATATGCTAAAATAGAAAATAAGGGTTTTTCTTTTTGGCCCCGGAAAGTGAAGTCAATCAAGTAAGAGAAAGGTCCCAGATATAAAAACAAATAAACCGTTTCAAACCAATGTTCATAAAACGGTGTGATATAGCGGTTCGTGTAATTTGTCCTAATCAAAAAAGCGGACAGTACCTTTAACAACCCAGAAGGCTGGTCCAAACCATCCCACAATACGTTATCAACACGATTCATTTTACTGTGATATGGTCTTGGGTGTGTGTTGTAAAGCAATCTCACATCGGTAGTGAGAGGGAGTGCGGTGCTCCCCTTAAGAGGTTATGCACACTTACCTAGTGAGGCATTGTAGAACCGTGAGGTCCAGATGTGCCAAAGCGAACAGTGTCACTAGTAGCTCAGAAGACTGGTCCGCACCATTCAACAATATATCACGATTTTCTGTTTTTTTTTTTTTTGCAAATAACAAGATTCCATTAACTTCAAAGCTCGTAACTAAGACTATTCACGATACAAGAAGGTGGCTCAATCTCGAGTCATACCCACGTAACCTTATTAATACTAGCAAAAGTAGCTAATTGATGAGTTGCTTCTTACAATCACGAGTACAAAACAAAAAACAAAATGAGTTGACCTCTCGCATGAGTGAAATGGTGTCTGATATGATATTGCAGATACGCCATGGTACTTCTCCTTCTGAATTTCAGAGATATCTCACTAGTTCCCGCGAGTCAATAACGTCTCGAAGTCCCATTGATATTGTTATTTTCATCATCAACAAGAAGGCTTGAACTTCACTCTCTCTTGGTGATCAGAGTGATAATACTTTTTCCACTTCCCTCATGAATCGACCATTGGTGTCACTTCTAGAAAAAAAACATCATGAAAATATTACAGTTTTACAACTAAACAACTATGTTATTTGTGTGTTTTGACACTTGGGTTGATGCCCTATATAAGTTAGTTAGGGTTTGTGTTTGGTTAATAACACTGAAATAGTCATTTAGAGTTAATAAAAAAAAATTTGAAGGACGATATTTTGTTTTCTTAAAGTAAGGGATGATGTTACGTGGACACAATTAACTTTTCACAAATCCTTCACATTTTTATTTAATACACATCGGCTCAATTAGTATACACACGTGTTAAAATAACCGGTAAACCAATCACCGTTACTACTGGTCATAATTACATTAACAAAAATCATTTTAATTGCGAAGTAACTAACAACCTCATAACTCAATAAAGAAACTTTTACTCTCCAAATCCACAAAAAGAGTTAAGTTAATGATTGAAACCAAATATCAAGTACAAATTTAGCATTATTTATATAAGTTAGTAAGATTTTAAAAGTTAGAAAACTATATATAGACAAAAAAAGATGAAGGAGACGGGAAACAAAAACCATTTAAAATTTATGATAAAAATCGTAAATGTATAATCTCAATATTTAATGTATATTAAGAGAAACGATCTTTTATGACATATGTAATTCTATGGTAGTTGTCTAGGTTAAAAAATGGTAATAAAATTGAACAACATCCCAAAGATCATCTTGGCTAATGTGAAACATGGCATTTAATCATATTCAATTTTTTGTTTTTTTGGTAAAATTGCCTATTGAATGAAGTTTTAGTGAAATTTTGCTCCATAGTTTTAGTGAAATTTTGCTCCATAAATCTCTTCTTAGCACATAAATGGTTTAATAGATAATACTAATATAATTTTTTTTCTAATTTCAAAATTATTTAGTCATCAAGATCTCCAATGAGCAAGTGCAAGGGCAGTGATTCAAATTCAATATTGTAATTGAGATGGTGATCTTATATATATATATGACTTACAAGGGAGGGTACTAGGATATCCACAATTTTCATGTGGTGGAGGGTCACATTACTAAACACTATAACCATCCACACATTATGTTTACAAATTTTTTCCTCAAGTTCAACCAAGAACTTCTTGATTTTATGTATTTTTTTTTATTGATTTTATGTGTTTGGTAAATTAGTAATGACACTTTCTTTCATCTAACAAGTTCGATGGAGCATGTGTAAACCATACATGTATGTATACAGGAACTAGTGGAACAATGCTGATACTACGCCGGCCAAAATCCGACCAGATCCCAGTCGAGATTCGACCAGGATTTTGGCGGGCACAATGTCATTAATCTTAAAGGAAATATTATAGCGGTGTGGTCGTTTGCAAAAAAAAAAAAAATCATGTTGAGATCTCTAACTCTTATGATAAAATAGTGAAGGAATCATTGACAAATTAAAAAAAGAAAAACAAGAAAATGAGCAATTCAAGTTATCTTTCCATTAGAAATCACTAGAAAAGATATTACACTTGAAATCCAAAATAACAAGAGCTTTCTAGTCCCCAACTAACAAGAGCTTCTAACTCAGGTCCTAAAACCTGCTTGAATTTATTTAACATCTCTAAGACCTACTGCATTAATTCCAAACCTACAAGACTACTAATACTACTACCCTCCTGATTAATTATTCCAGCTCCAGATTTTTGTGCTTCAACGGATCCTGCAACACAAAATACACCAAGGGTTTTATAGTGAGAGAAGATAGTGATAGGAAGAGGGTAGGCAAGAAGGAGGGTGGAGCGAGGTAACCGGTAATGAAAATGCTATAAGAACATAGAATTTTTACTTAATTTTAGGTATGCTGATTCATCCTGTACAAGAATGGTCGTTATCGTAGTCAAACTTTCAAAAAACTTAATTTTTTTTGTGAAAGTAAGTCGGCATATCAAAGATTAAGGTAGAGAGAGACTTACGTGGCGCAGTTGGTGTTCAAAGAAACAGGGAACCCAACTTTGATTTGGCAAGAAGCAGGAATTTGAGTCAAGAACTTATCTTGAACACCAGCAAATGACTTAACAGCAGTCTTCAAACAATTACAAATAGCCTTCTTATCATCAACAGTTTTAACACTTTGAGCAAGGTCTTGGAGACCTTTACAACAAGCGGGTGCAGGCTTAGGAGCCTTTCCAGAGGCGAACATTACACACGAAGCTGCCTTCATGTCGACTTCAGGACATGTGATTGCAGCTTCAGTGAGAAAGAAACTAACACATAGACTCAAAAGGATGATACCAGCAGCTAAAGAGGAGAAGTTCTTCATTTGTGAAGTGTTTGGAGAGAAAGAAGGAAAGAGTCAAGTAATTGGTTGATGTAGTAGTAGTTGTAGTAGTGATCATTAGGGGATTCAGGGTTTTATTTATATAGAGATATTGAGGAGGAAGTAGATGAATCTTGGGTATTGGGCAATGAATGAAAATTATTGATTATCTCAATGTTATCTGTTATTATTATCTGAAGAAATGGAGAAGTAGCAGAGTTTTGGCAGGTTTAATTTTCTTGGGAGGAAGAATGTACCTTATCTAATCTCCCCAACATGATAATAGTTCCATCAAGTGACTATGTTCCATGTAAAATTCATTGTTTGAATTATGATAAAAACTGTTCTATGATGTCCATTATAACAAAAAAAAAAAAAACAATAGTGTTTTCCTATAGCAGCAAATATCGATATCAATGAAATATTTAGTCTCTTATTATCCGTGCGGCTAAAATTACAAGACATTTAGGTATTTTCTGAACGGGGCCTCGATACTGGCACACGATTGTAGTTAACTAGAGGGCAATGGACTGAGTTAAAAAAGAGAGATCTAAAATTAGAAACTTCACCGCAATTGTTCTAACTTGTTAGGTAGACAATTCGTAGTTGACATTCCCCTTCAAAGATGGACTTTTTGTTTCCTAAAACCTCAATTTATCGAGAAAAGATGAGACGACTAAGAGAACCAAGAGGAGAGAAACAATAGGAAAAATAAATGCGAAGGTGGGAAAATTGATAGAATTCTTAGTTAGAAAGGCCAAAAAGACGTACGGGACAATCTAGAAACATCATTCTCTCGACTGAGCCAAACTTTATATAAGAGGCATATAACTCAGACAGAAAGAAAGATGTTTTGGAAAAATATTCCGGAGAAGAAAGTTTTGGATGTAAACAAATATTTTTGTGTCCTCCAAACATTACGCACTCTTGATGTTTTTCTTTCTTCTTCCTCCATCTTCTTTTCCACCCTCATCAACTCCGGCAACCATTAAACCAGTGACAATGACTCCCTCATTTCTCTCTTCACCCCCCTCTCTCTTTGCTCTTCTCTCTCTTCTCTACTTCGTTACTTCTTTCTCTATCTCTCTTCTCTCTTTCTGTTTTCTCTTCAATAGCTCCGGCGCAAGGAGGCCCCTTCGCCTGGATCTGGAATCTAGACCCAGACGACCTTTGGAGAATTCAACTGCAAGTCCGCAACCCTCTCTAAAAAAATTTGACGGGATTATCCTTATGAAAACAAGTCAGATAATTTAGAACTTCCCCCAAAAACTTGAGAAAATGTGCTCCAAACTCAATTAATTGAAAAGTTCAACTTACCATTACTTAAGCTTACTCTACAATGACTTTAATCAAACCTAGATAAGGTTCCTAGAAACACTTTCAACAACAAAAAAAAGGTTCCTAGAAACAGGAATTGAAATTAGATGATAAAAACAGAGAGCCAAGGTAGCAAAACATATTTACAAACAGATAGTAGATACATAAATGAAAACTTTGAAAAAAAAGATACCAAGTATACAAAAGTACCCTTTCAACAAAAAAAAAGTACACAAAAGTACAGTAAACCTACCAAAGACTAGCAGAATAATTTATGAAAACAAAAACAAAAAGTCACTCCTCTCTCTCTCTGCAATACTAGATGAAAGATCGCAATATCCGCAGTAGTCCCAAGTTTATAAAGTTTATATATTTGCAATCTTTTCAAGGGTGTGTATACTATAATGTTATGAAGGACCTTGAGTGTACCAATCTCCGAACATTAAAGTTTTATACAAAATGAGTAAACATCTCACAAAAAATTCTCACAGGAATAATCATTTCCGACATCGGAAACCCACACAATGTTTGTAAAATTTACCTCATAAAGTTCCATTATCATCAAGAACCGATTTGTTTGTTCAAGATCATCCCCTCCCAGCATTACCATGTCGCTGATTTCTGAAGTAGCTAAGAAGCGCCTGGGCCTGAAATTATTCAGGAAAGATCAAAACTTTAGGCACCCGAACTCATAGAATTATGATTCATCGAAGTAAGAAACCTACGCATATCAATCTGCTCATATATTCATATATAATTACATACATATATACGTAGGGCTTAGGATTTTAGAGTTCTTGGGTCCACATGAAATTGGAAACGGAAGTGAAGTGCGCTCCTGTGAGGGTGCTATCATGCAGAATATCAGGAGACGTTAAACACCAATGTGTTCCACAAAAAAAGGGCGGAATAGGAAAAGAAAGGAAGTTCACATCTTGTTGGATGATAAATGCGAAAACTATATGTAGAAACAGAATCCAACCCATCTAAATAATCCTTCTTCATAAACTATACTTCTTTTACTATCCAAGTCTTATATCTAGATTTAACGGTTCAGACCACCATCCATAAAGACATATCATGCACCTCCCTTACAGTGATGTGTGCATTAGTCTACCAATTTAATGTGTCTATGTCAAAGTTGTAAATAGTGTACCTTTTCTTTTGCTCGAGGTGTGCCTGACTGAGATAAAGCAACCAATGGTGGGACAGCTCCTTCTTGAAGGACCATACTACAGAATCTATTGCTATTCGTGCAAAGTTGTAGCAAAGCAGCAGCTGCGTTCTCCTTCCCTCTAGCAGAGCCAAGTTCAACAACCTCAACCAGAACAGGAATTCCTCCTTCTTGACCGATTGCACTTCTTCCCTCAGGTAGTGTTGCAAGGTTAGACAAAACAGCTACCGCCTTATCAACCATCCCAGCTGCTGGGTCCATTAAATCCACAAGATACCTCACAGCACCAGCCTGCACAATCCGGGCCTTGTTTTCATGAAATATAGACAAATTAAACAAAGCGGTTGCCGCATCTTTCTTTCCTCGAGGGGTCCCATGTCCTAGTAGCTCCACCAATGGCCTGATTGCCCCCGACTGTCCGATTTTGATCTTGTTTTCTTCAATAACCGAAAGGCTAAAAAGAGTAGCAGCTGCGTTTTCCTTTGCCTCTGCGCTTCCTGTCTCAAGAACATGAATGAGAGGGTCAATAGCATCAGCATTTGCTATTGCATATTTGTTGTTATCATTAATTGATAAGTTGAGAAGTGCTGTGACAGCATTTTCTTGGATCTTTGAGTCAGTCGAGTGAAGTAGACCAACTAACAAGCTTATAGCTCCAAAGTTCGCAATAACGACCCGATTATCCATGTTGTGCTTGGCAAGAAGGCGAAGTTCTGCAGTGGCTTCTCTTTGCAAATCAACAGAAGGACTCTTCAAGTCTTCAACCAGCCTTTGAACTTGAGTCTCAATGCCTGAAAGATCAGTTCTTGTGTCTATAGTAGAGAGAGAAGAAGTCATCCTAGTGGAAAACCTTTCAGTTGGCCGGCGCCAGATTGTTTGGCTTCTAGACCGTGCCTCAAATCGAGTTTGGAACTCAGATTCTGCACGTGTGGTCGAGGAAACTGGAGCTAGAGGTTGAGAAGTAACTCCACCTAAGGCATCAGTGCTATATTGGGAGGCCCTTGAGACCTCATTTGGTACTTGTGTTCCTTCAGAATAACCTGCATTGGATATTGTACTGGAGACTGAAGCACTTCTACTGTGGCCCTGAAACTGTTCATCAGCCCCATTACCATCAGAAAGTTCTGAACTTGATGGAACAGAGCCTTGACCACCAGAACCCATACTTCTATCTTCTGTATTAGCCTCTCTATCCCCAGAACTCTCTAACAATATTCTACCAGCATCTAACCCGAAACAATTTTCGAGTCCAGTACCCAAGTTACCTGCTGACGCTGAACGAGGATGTGAAGGTGAAGCTCCTTCTCTTACAGGTCCACTGGCTGAAAATAAACCCCGAAGTGGTGAACTCATAGACCTGGTTGACTCAGGTGATCTCGGGTGGTTGATTCTACTTGAAGCATGGCCCAGGTGTGAAGGTATATGTGAGTCTCGCGCACCAGATTCTTTACGGGCGAGAAGAACAGCAGGCTGATTTAAGCTTACAGACCTAACTGGGTCAGGAATTTTCACATTGTTTGAGTCGCACCAGTTCGCAATCAATGCCTTCACAGTGTAATTAGGAATTAGATTCATGTGGGCTAATGCCTGACGGGTTTTAGGGCAAACTGAGAGACCAAGATCTAGCCACTTCCTGATGAATGCACGCTCATAAGTTTGTCCAGATGCCACTATCACTGGATCAGTCATCAACTCAAGGGAGAGAGGACAGCAAAAGTCGGCAGGTATAGGGACTCCATTGGTGCTCTGAGACTGTTTTATATTAACAAGGAGATTGTGCATGTGGGTGACTAGAGAAATCATGTGGTCAATATACTCAACCTCTTCGTCCGTTCCAACTTGCTCTTCTTGCAACTGCACCTTCACCTTATCAAGAGCGACAGCTTCTATTAGCAGTTCCTGATTTGATTTCAAGCTCAGGGAATCCGCAATTTTAACCAGCTTCTCAGAGCTGGGAGAGGCATTCTCTAGTAACTCTCTTACAGCATCTCTAATAATAGTTGATGTTTGCTCATACCCGACTCCTTGAATTTTTTGCATGCATAACTGCAGTAGATCATGAAAAAGGCTTTATCAAAACTTTATGTAAAATAATGCATCTTACAGAAGCTCTTCACACTGTCAAATCATCAATGGGTGTTATCAGCTTAATCAATTTCCAAGATTTTTAGGCGCCACATACCAAAATGTATATCAATGGGACGATACACAAAATATTTCACTCTTTAGAATCAGCTAATAAAAGGAGCTTGTAGAATATATATATGTGTATATATATATATATATATATATATATATATATATATATATATATCTGATTTTAACAATAATCAACCAAACTGAAGGGGAGGTAAACGATTAAAAGAAGTTCACCACGTGTATATATCTGATGTGAATAATTATCAACCAAATCGAAGTACCTCAATTGATGTTGATGTCAGATCAGCAGACAGATGTTGATGAGAAGAGTTCAGTCTCTGGAGAATCTCTACGGAAGAAGCACGAATCCTCGGTATTAGTGACTCAGTTTGCATAACCTGGTCAGAATGTCAAAGTGTCAACTTTTTCAGAAGAAAGCTGCCTGCAGTAGGCGTACACGTATAGAAACCTATCTCTTAAACATCTCATTAAAACAAAAGGCATTGAAGAATGATAATTTGGTAACAACCATTTCATGGTTCTCATGCGGTATTTTTGATAAGGGAAACCTCAATTTCCTCTAAAGTTGGACAATGAATCTCCATTGGAATGAGACAACTAAATTAGCTCACATTCTGAACAACAATAGTAAGTCCCAGTGGATTAACACTGCTTAACTTTTTCAAGGATAGGTACATTAGAGTATTAGACAGCTAAAATTAATTTTTGTCCAATTAAGGATCTGAAATCCACAACAGTGAAAGCTACTTGACTAATATAAAAGTTCCCTTCTATCTTATCAGACAAATAAGAATATTGAATCAAACCAGCTCGAGAGCAAAAGGCTTGCACAGAGTGACCAATACCAAACGGATCAAAATGAGAGACAATTGCTAATTACACCAAACCTGTCCCTGAAAAAGTTCAAGATAGTGAAGTAATTGCTCATTACTTAACACTTTATAACTACAAAACTATTTTCATAAACCACATCCGTACTTTTTCTTAAAAAAACGTTTAGACACGCAAGTTCTCTAATAAATCAAGTAGCCAAAAATGCATCTTCTAGAGATTAGAATTTAACGCTGCAAATGTAAATGATGTAACATACAAAATAAACTTTACTCGACAATGAATGCCAGCTGTCAAAGAGAGCTCGGGTTTCATCAATAAGCTCATCCAGCTCTTTCAATGCCTTGATAAGTTGTTCATCTGAAGATATCTGTGAATCAACAACTAAGTCAAGTATCTTCCTCAACAACTTTAGTATCTCATTTATCTTTTCATAATATTTCTGAACAAGTTCAGATTTTATATCATCACTCGAAGACAAATGGTTGAACCGGGAAAGATTGTTGAGAAAATCCTTTAATAGTGATAATTCCATCACACCTGTTTCAAGAAAAACGATTTACATCAGAGAGATCTTGGTAAACGCCAAAAGTATTTCTTACATAAAGCCACGGAATGTACGGCAACCCCCAATTTGGAAAATTCAGGGACATATAACAGAATACAAAATATTAAATTGGTCTTCTTTTAAGGAATCCAGGATTGAGGCAAACTTAAACTTCCAAAAATTTTGGCATATTCTTCAAGAAGAAAGTTAATGCAAGATTTTATCTACAAAGTATTAACGTGTTCAGAACCTTAACGTGAAGCCGATTTCGGCGCACCATAATAACTAACGTTTACCACATAACACCACCAGCATTTATTGGAAACTTTGCACCTTCATGATTACAACCATGAAGCCAATTTTATTTGGTTTCTAGGTTTAACTTATTATTCATTTGGCATGTGCTTCTACAAATAGAAAGAAAGAGTTTCATTTGGTTGGGGTACAATTTAGAGTTCCCATGTGCTACTATCTTGATATGTTCTCAATGCGAGAATAGAATTGTTGATGAAGTGCATTAGTGGTTTAATTTTGCTTCTACCTAGATCCTACTGCCCTTACCAAAACAAGTTGAAGCTGGCTGAAGGATAGTTAATTGTAACTTTTTCTGGGTTTCCTATAGCCATTTGATGTATGCAAATAAAAAACGCCTACAATCAATTAGTTCAAACTCAAAATAAAGAAACAAAAGTTGAATAAACATGTGCCCCGTCTCTCTTCTTCTCCCATACCTAATCTATATTCTTGCTTTAAAACGCAACATCTTTGGAGAATAATAACCACCCAAAACTTCTTCTAATTCCATATACACAATTTAGACTAAGATCTCCTCTACTTGGTTGTACGCACATACAAGGTTAAAAGTACCTTTCCTATTTCCTCATGACTAGGAGCAAATACCTAGTAACGTATAAACGGAAAAAGCAATATTTGAACCTTTTCCAAATATTTCAGTTTCGCGACCTCTATATACATCATGAACTACAAAAATTGAATTTTGGTATAAATTGAAACCTCCCCAAAGCAATCCCAAGATCAGATTTTGGTTCTAAGACGATTCGACAGTGTTATCAACCTACCACAATTGGTAATAACATATCATTGATAAAACAATGTGTTAAATGCGATGTGCTAAGTCTTATTATTGGGCAAAATTAGGGCATTTATTGATTACAATTTCATGGATATTGCCAGATTAATTAGAAAGGAAAGCTCTTAATCAAAATAAACCCAAATGGCAATAGAATTTTGACCTAGTCGATATACATGTTTACATAAACGATGAACAAAAATCAAACATGAATTAATGAAGACACAATATTGAATAGAAAACAATCATGGTAGATCGGAACGAACGTACCGTCTTCAAAATAGAAAACCCTTTTCCCTCTCTACTTTCAGATGTCAAGACCAATCTTTGTCACAATTAAGCTCCCGCAAATAACCAAATTAGTCCATTTGAAACAATAAACAACAAAAATAAAAGTGAAACCCTAGAAGGGAACATTCCAGAAGATCGTCGAACCCATCGGGAAATTCACAAGAATCTTGAAATCATAGAATCATCTCAGGGGCAAACCACTTCCGTTCTCTTTCTCTCTCTAACCCTTTAGACACCTAAGAACCGATAATCAAAATAGAATAACTCGGAGGTGATTCCGGGAAGAAAGTTGAAATGAATTATGAAAGGAAAAGAAATGGATTCTCGAATACGAACACGAAGAAAGGATCCCTCTTCTCTTTCTC
>BEHA01001107.1:183028-207364 GCA_002897215.1 Eschscholzia californica subsp. californica | reverse complement strand
TAAGCCATGCTTATATTTTATACTCCCCATGCTTATATATTCTGATTTGTTTTAACTTAGAAAAGTGTTCATCTATGTCAGAAGTTAATGAGCAATCCTGGGATATATTTTATACTACCCATGCTTATATATTCTGATTTGTTATGACATATTCCTATTTGTGTTGCTTATGACTTCTTCTCTTTGGCATATGATATCTCCTTTTTCTACTACCCATGCTTACATATTCTTCATATTGCAGGAAAAGAGTTGGAGGACTGAAATTGGACGAGTTGCCAGTAATGGAGACTTTGCGTATTCCATGTTCTAATTTAACCCTCCTATTTTCTTATTATTTGAATAGTAATTGAATTATGAATTTATTAAAAGATCCTTATGCACTGGGTCAAGCCGTCAGCTATTGCATAAGGATCTTTAGTAAAATCGTTTGATTGTATTACACTAGTTAAATACATTTATTTCCTGTTAACAGGAATTTCTTGGTTCTACTGGTTTGCCCGTGGGTCCATATTATACTGTTATATGCATATTCGTAAAAAAAAAAAAAAAAATTCTACATCTTTTCAAATGTTATTGTGATGGCTTGTCTTTTCGATATATGTCATTGTTGATCTGAAAATTGTTAACTTCTATAGATTGGTCAAGTGGTTAATGGACCAGAAGATATCACAAAACTTCCAGTCCTTGATGGCGTTCAATGTGATTATGGTAATTTTCTGTTATATATGTTGAATATGGTATTTCATAACTTTCAATTGTATTTTCCTAAAAAAAAAAATTTGAAGTACATTACATAATCTATCATTTCCATGTAATTTTTTGTTTTTACCTGTATTAGTTTTCTAATTTTTGTTGTTTTCTAATGTGTGTTGTTTTATGACTTAGTGTTTGATGTTGACATTGGAGATGACGAGCCTATCCGAAAGTTGCCTTACAATCGATCAGATCAGGTAAGCTCTTTTTTGCGCAATCAGTACTCACTGCTCAGTTACTTCATACAGAGGACACAGTGACATGATTAAGGTAGTTAGTAGTTCCATTCGCTGTATGTGAAATAACGTGATCTCTGTACTCAGGTACTTCAGTACTTGACCAAAGAAAGAAGAAAAAAACGATTTGGCATATTATTTGATCAAAAACTTATCCTTATTCAAGAAGAAAAAGAAAAAGAAAAAGAAAAAGAAAAAAATAAAATAATTTTTGGTGTTCTACTGAAATTTATATACAGTGCTAGAAATTCTTAGAGGTCAAGACCAACCAATATTTTAAGACATCAATATGATCTCGCCTTTTCAATCAGAGTGATGATTGAGTGCTCGAGTCTCCTGTACATTTTTTTAACCTTGAAGATGATAAGAGTGAGCTGATTTCAGATAACCCCTATGATGCTGCTGCTGACAAATGGCTTCTCAAGGAGAGTCTTCCACTTCCTTATCGACAGCAAGTTGTAGATTTTATATTACAAAATTCTGGGCTGAGAAACTTCGCTTTTGATTCGTCGTTTCGCGATCCTTTCACTGGATGTAAGTATCAAAATTTTCTTCGATTACGGCATCGTAATCAGGAGTGCCAGTATAATGTTTTTCACATGTTTTCTTGACAATCAGTGCTCATAATTATTTTATTTTTCAGCTAATGCATATGTACCTGGAGACCCTTCAAGATCTCCTAATATGTAGCCCTACTCTTTAAGTGTTCAACTGCTGCTTAGCTCTTTGGCGATAAATTAAGTTATATTATTTTTCTTATGCTTAGAGAGCCTATTTCTAGTTTGCCATTTCTTTTATTTCTTCTGTTATTGCGAACATATGATTCTAGATTCTTGCCACCAAGCCAGTTATTTTTCTTATATATCTTACATGCTTATCAGCTGTTTCTGCAAACCTATTTTAAAGCATATTCTCATTTAGAAAATCCTGGATAGTTTATCGTAGAAAATTCAACTGGGATAAACAGATTTTGCAAATACTTCACTTCATTTTAGGAGAACAAAAAAACGCTTAGGTGTGTATTCTGATTATCATTCAGACTTAGTACAGAACTAGGTTACAACATATCTATATATGTAGCTAAAAATATGGTATAATATAGCATATTTCTAAATAACTACTTGATTTTTCTGTGTAAGCCAGATGAAATAATTATTTGTCAAATTCAAGCAACCAGTCGCTTTTGTTTTTGAAACTTTTTTGTTGATTGGATCTTAGGTCTATCTTGCCAAATATTAAATTACTTCGTTGGGCCTTGGATTGGATGCGCCTATCTCTGTTGCTTGTTTAATTTTATCGGCGTTAAATATGTGTTTACGCTTGCACTTTCTTTGAAAAGATGGCCTACACATTACTCCAGCTGTCCAGCGGCAGGTCCAATTGTGCTCTGGTCTCGGATTATGAGAAGATCTTATTAAATGTTCTTTTCCTAACAATTTTATGTTTCCAGAAAGGGATGCTTTTATTTGATGTGGGCCAGTTCGATGGTATTCTGAAAAAGATTGCTAAAGTCAGCAGTGCTTTACCATTAGATCCGGTAAGATATTTGATATTTTTATCTGTCTGGGCTCTTTGTAATTTGTTCAATAACTTTGGTCATATCTATTGGTCGAGGTTGGTGTAATTCTATTGTAAAAAATTAGCTTTTCGCTTGTGCTTTTATGTCCTATGTACTCTGATTTGGTTCCTTCTATTGCTTTGTGATACCTGTGAACCGCTTGGTCTAGTGTTTTTTTCCTTATTAAAATCTCACTATTCCTTGCGCAGCAATTTTACTCTCTATAGGGCTGAAACGGAAGTATAATCCAGGGATGACTCCCGTTGTCCTTACAAAACGGGCTGTAAGAATAAGAACATTAAGAAACAATGAATGTTCTGTTGAAGCCTGAGATGATATGAAGCCGGTTCCAATCAGTAGATGTCTGAGATGTGGTAACTGTGAAATCTAACATTTGAAGCTGAGATTCAAATTCTATATACATGGAGAACATATGCGGAATCTCAAATTTCACTAAAAGTTGAAGGACTTGTCTGCGATATTTAGGCGTAGCTCTGAGCTATCGACTCCTTTTGGTTAACTATTATCAATTAGGCATACCCATTTGACTTGTTGCTTGTTACCCGTAGAGATGACATTCGTGAAGTGGCAACTCTATATTTGTCCAAAACTTAGTTGTTTTACTTTTCTGGGCGTGCTTCCTCTGTTTCCGTTATGGTGAAAAACTTTTGAAGGACACATCACACTATCATTGCAGTACATTTGCAGAAGCTGACATTGCATTGTTATTTAGATTGTTAATTTGTTATAGTCATTGCCTGTTGCTATGATGTTTCCAGGTATTAACTAATCCTCTTTACCTTCATAAGAAGACTCTTTCTTAATTTTATGAAGCAATACCAGTTCCATCAATCGTTATATTGTTTCGTTGTCTTTGATGCTTTCGTGAGAGTCAGATACAGCTTACTGTCTGGTCATAAGAATCTACACCAAAAGCTCACTTTCTTTTCTTCTTTCATTATAATTAGTTGCTTGTTTCATTTGTTCTCTGCCACCCATTGTCCTTTCATGCTGAAGATAACCTCAGTTGTTTCTCTAGGAAATATAGACTGGAGCTGCAACCATATGAATAGTTAATGTTGTGGGCCTCTTTATCTTTTATGCTCTCCAAATTTGATTGATTGAATTTGAGCTCCTCTGCCTCTTTTAGATGGTTATTATCTGGTCATAGATCAGTCTTGAATAGGCATTAGTGCATACCTAATTCCCTTACATCCTGTAAAGTACGAAATGGTTTAGGTTTTCTGTCAAAGAATGGGTCTTTTCTCGCTGCTGATGAATGTTTAACTTGGTAATTGTGCTCTAAACTGGATTAGGAATTAAGAATTCTGGATCTGGGGAACTCTTAACAGCGCTAGCCGACTACATCTTATCGGCTGAAAGAACGAGCGACGTTAATTCAGTGGTTCAGTGACTGCTTTGAAATTTTATGTAGAAGGTCTGAAGGCTTGGATTTTTCCCGTTGGACCTTGCAGATTATTGTAACGTGGATAGTAGGATTGAAATCATTTTCTTGAATATCTATTCCATCTATCAGCTTTATTGTACGCGAAGATTAGTTGATGTCTTTATTGTACGTTAATTCAGCTTTCTTAAATATCTATTCCGTCTATCAACTTACGCAATATGTTTGTTTTATGCAGTAATTGATGTTGTGAGAATGCTCTTAATTCAGTCCGATGGGGCAGGGTTATTTCTGAAGCATTTCAATGAAGGCAATGGTATATTACTTTTTCTTTTGAACGCTTTGAATGAATTATTTATTAGAAAAAAAGGGAAAGAGAATATACAAGAGATGGTAAAACAAAATACAATTACTCTATCCAAGACTCCCAACTATGGACAAAGTCATGATAGGAAATTACATTTCCTTTTTGAAAATTTATCGACCATACGTATAAAATCCCTTTGACATCATCCACTGCAACCAGCGTGGATAGGTTTGCTTCCTTAAAAATCTTGTTGTTCTATCCTTCCATATGGACCAAACGATGGCTATTGTGACCATATTCCAACTCTGCCTGGGCTTCTTTTTCTTATGCAGCCCTTCCCATTGCTCCAAATTTCCAGCGAAAGTATTTGCTCTGCACCAGCTCGGTTTTAATGATCCAATAAAGTAGTCCCAAAGATGCATTGCTATGGGACACTGCATGAACAAATGATCTGAAGATTCCAAGTTTTGTTTACAGATAGCACATCTATTCACCAAGGTGAAACCCTTCTCAGAAAGCTGGTCTATGGTTGGTAACTTATCCAAGAAAGCTGCTCATATCATGAAACTTACTCTTGTTGGGATAGATTTCGACCAAATCCTCGTGAGATATGCATTTGAGTGTGCTGGAGCAGTGCTAACTTTTCTTGTATAGTAGCTTCTCACGTCGATTTCATCCTCCTCATTGTCCTTCCGAACTCTACAGTCCTTAGCTTCTGAGAGTTGCACTTCTTGAAGCATATCAACTAGATTAGCTGTAATCGGGATTTCCCAGTCATTGAGGTTTCTTCTAAGGAAGAGTGGCATACCCTTTTGGCACTCGGAGAGTTCAGCTAAGGAAGAGTCTCCTGTTGACTTTGTGTAAACGCGAAGCAATATAATCCACCAGAATCTAGAATCAACAGGAGCATCTCTTCCTATTTCACTCTCACCAAAATCTGTAATTAGAGTTTCAGTATTTCGAACAGGATCATGGAGTACTTTAAAACTGGCAGGCATTACTCCTTCACCGAGCTTGAACCTGTCTGCTTTTTTCTCCCATGATTGAAGGCGGAGAGTTTTCAGAATGAAATTTCTAACAATTTCAGGTTCCCCGTTCATCAAAAAAGCCAAGGCACTTGGAAAAAAGTTCCTTACAAAAACCTGATCGAAATGAAAGAACTTAGAGCTCAAACATAATACATCAAACAGGGAATTGGAAATTATAGGGCATTGATCATCAATTCAATCTATACAGGTTCGACTACTACATTGTCATGGCGACAACTTGATATTGTCATTCAATAAAGATGAAAAAAAAGATAGACCTATCTCATATTGCTCTGATGTTTAATCACTTCCAGTGCCACAAAATGAAAAAGAAAGATGGGAGGTGATTCATCTTTCCTTACATAACTATAACCTAGGAAAAGGAAAAAACTAATCCTATCAAGCAGCTGGTTAGTATTACTTGGTTGGCAGTTTCCACATCACTACTTAAAAGTTATTTACACATAAAAGGCTTAATTTCCTAGAAGATTGCTAGTAACAATACTAGTTTCCTGTGAATGCGAGTCGCTATCAAGTAATGAAATTTCGGTTTCGGTGGAAACTCCGGTCGGTCAAAGAATGAAAATGTTTCGTGGAAATATTTCGGTCGAAGTTTTACAAAATCACATAAACGATATAATATGTTAGATTTTTATATAACATAATATTTTAGACATAATGAAGCCTAAAACAGTAGAAAAGAGAACGTTGTTATTATTAATAATTAAAAAGAATTGTTATTATTAATAAGATCAGGTACTTGATACCAGTATAGGAATTTTGATGCTTCGCTTAAGAAACTTGCAAATTCTCGATGTGTACTCGAGTTGTTCAAATCCCAACAAGAATGTACTCAAGTGAGCCTCCTCTTCGGAATGGTGGGGGGAAGCTCCTTTAGGCAGCTCCCCAGGCCTCTCCTTCTGGAAGAAACTCCAATTTATCAAATCCAAACTGAAGCCTTGGTCAAGAGAAAAGTTCAACAAGTTTAACAAGGATTATGCGGCAGCTAAGGAAGAAATACACAAGTTTGATAAATTGGAGGAATCAGGTCCCCTATCTAGGAGTAATATCGAGGCTAGAGAAGGGGTGAAAATCCAGATTGAGAGATTGCTGGCCGCGGAGGAGGTGAGCATGCGACAAAAATCGAGATCCATCTAGTTAAAAGCAGGAGACAAGAACACTGCTTACTTTAATAGAATCCAAAAATGTCGATCGCGCCAGAATCGGATAAGTATAATCTTGCAAGGGGATCAAAATTTAACTGTGGAAGAGGATATGATAAGGGAGGCAGTGAACCACTTTAGTAATCGGTCTGGGAGCCGAGGTTTTGGTGACCAGGCATTGAGGGCATGACCTTACCTCAGATACCGAACTGAGACGCAGATAATCTAGAGAAAGAATGGTCAGAGGAAGAAGTTAAGGCAGCTATCGCTGATCTGGCCAAGGATAAAGCTCCAGGGCCTGACGGTCTGCCTATTTCTTTCTTCAGTAAGTGCTGGGATATCATCAAAGAGTCTTTAATGGGAGTGGTCGAAGAATTCTCTAGGACTGCAACTCTTCATTGGAGATTAAACCAAACTTTCATAGTTCTCATTCCAAAGAAGAAAAGCAGCTCTTCTTTTTCGAATTTCAGACCCATTAGCCTAGTGGGCGGTACCTACAAAATCTTGTCCAAAATCTTAGCTTCGAGATTGGCCAGAGTTATAGGGAAGTTAATATCTCCGTTCCAAGGTGCGTTTGTGGGTGGAAGACAAATTTAGGACGGCGTGATGATAGCTAATGAGCTAATTGATTCGAGGAGGAAAGAGGGGAAGAGAGGTTTGATCACCAAGGCAGACCTTGAGAAGGCGTATGACCGGGTAAATTGGGACTTCCTATGTCACATTATGGAATGCATGGGTTTCGGTTATAAATGGCGATCTTGGGTACACTCGTGTATATCTTCGGCAACCTTTTCGGTCCTTGTGAATGGGAGGCCATCTGAGGTGTTTCAAAGCTCAAGGGGAATCAGGCAAGGTCCCCCCTTCTCTTTCTGTTGGTGGGGGAAGTTTTAAGCCAGTGCTTACAGAAGGCTGAAGTGTTGGATTGGATTAACCCATTAAGGGTTTCCAAGTAAAGGATTCGGGCAGACGTATTAACCACTTGCAGTTCGCGGATGATACCCTATTTTTTCTCGATGAGAACACTGAACACATTCAGAAATTAAGGGATATTCTAGTTTGGTATGAGCTAGATTCGAGTCTTAAGGTTAATATGAAGAAGTCCTTCGTTTATGAAGCTACCAAAGTGGAGGAAGGGACAAGGAACTGGGGGGCCCTCGGGGGTTTGGTTGTCCAGTGGGTTCACTTCCTTCGTCTTACTTAGGCCTCCCTCTAGGGCAGAAGTA
This sequence comes from Eschscholzia californica subsp. californica, assembly GCA_002897215.1. NCBI lineage: Eukaryota > Viridiplantae > Streptophyta > Magnoliopsida > Ranunculales > Papaveraceae > Eschscholzia > Eschscholzia californica. The sequence continues at coordinate 199,691 of BEHA01001107.1, read as the reverse complement.
CAAAGCCAAAGCTCTGCGGGGCCCGGTCTTAGAACGCGTTAATAAGAAGTTGGCGTCTTGGAAGGGTCATGTGCTGTCTAGGGGGAAAGGTAACTCTGATAAAATCAGTATTACAAGCACTCCCATCTTACTACTTGTTCCTGTTCTCCATTCCGATGGGGATCCTCGAGGAGATAGATCGAAAGATGTCAAACTTTTTGTGGAATGGAAAGTCGGATAAGAAGCGTATACATTGGGCGCCGTGGAGTTTGGTAACTTCATCAAAATCTAGAGGTGGGTTGGGGGTCAAAAACCTAAAAATCATGAATGAAGCTCTTCTTATCAAATGGCTATGGAGATTTGTTAGAGAAGATGATTCGTTATGGAAGGAAGTCATTGTGGACAAGTATGGAAGAAGCCCGATGATGTGGGAGACGCGAGTTAATCGATCCTCATATGGTTGTGGAGTGTGGAAAGGCATTCAGCGTCTCTTTAGGAAATTTTACAGCTTGACTAAATGGGAGGTGGGCGATGGGTGGTCTATCAATTTTGGTCGGACGAGTGGATTGGGTCAGGAAGTCTGAAGACTCGATATCCTTTAATCTATGCCCTGGCAGTAGACCAATCTGCTTCTGTGAGTTCTCTATTCAATAGGGAATGTCAGACATGGGTCATTATATTGCGTAGGAATCTAAATGATTGGGAGATCCAGCAATTCACGAATCTACTCGAGTTACTAATAAGTGTTCATTTGGGGATGGCAAAGATAAGAGAGTTTGGAAAGTAGATGAATCCAAGACGCTGTCAGTGAAGGAATGCTATGGCAGACTGGTGACGGATAGCCAAATCATCCCAGACTCCCTTGTTAAAGTTATACATCGTAAGCATATATCACCCAGGGTTACCTTCCTATTATGGGCCATTTTAATTGGGAAAATTCCCTCAATCGATTCCCTTAAGAAAAGAGGATTTCAAATGGCGAATCGGTGTATTCTTTGTAAAACAAAGGAGGAAACAGCAGATCGCCTTTTCCTTCAGTGTAGTAGGGTGGCTAATCTATGGGATTACTTCAGTGGGCCGTTGAAAACCCAGTGGTGTAGGCCAAATACTATTATCAAGTTGTTCGAACAATGGGAGGAGATAAGAAAGCCAGGGATGAAGAAAGAGATATGGGACTTGGTCCCGGTGGCAGTGGTTTGGAGCATTTGGAAGAACCGAAACGACAAAATCTTGAAAGAATCTAATTCATTCTCAATCCTGGATGTTGAGGATGTCAAAGGGATAATTCATAATTGGATCGGGGCAAACCCGAAATACAAATTTTCTTCTTTTATGGATGTAGTTAGAAATTGGGAGGCATGGGTATCGTGAGAGATCCTGTTTCGCCGACCTTTTTAGCGCTTGTATAGTTTTTTCCTTCCTTAATATTAATTCAAAGTTTCAAAAAAAAAAGTGCACCAAATAATGCACTCTTCCTCTATTTGGGCTTCATTTGGCTATTAGCTTTCATCGTGGTTACCTGGTATTAGGTTATGGCCACTCATTCCTATATATCTTCTTTTGGTTTTGCAGCTATGCTGTGCTTTTGATTGAAAAAAAAAGATCTGGAGGGGCAATTGCAAGTTCTTTCAGCTGCTCTTGAAGTAAGTTTTCTTCTGTCACAACTGCTTATGCAGATATGGTTAAAAAAAGAAACAGAACTGCTACGGAATATGAGGCAAATAAAAGTCAAAAGGAATACTCTTCTCTCAATTTCTTGGTTATTAACTGTGTTTATTTGTTTATTTGTGGATAGGCATCACTATCTGTTTTAATTTTCATGCTTCGTCTAGTACTCTAGTTCTCCACGAACCTGAGTAAACGTGTAGAATAACAAGTGTTACCTAAACCCCCCTAAGTGTCAAACCGCATACTCTGCCAACTTGAGATGGCATTGGCCAATTATCTTCTTTAATGCGTAATTGCGAGATAAGATACTGCTGCATACTTGCGAGTTACGAGCATGTTAGTTTTAATGAAGCGGATAAACTTTCATGTCATGAATTTATGCTTTTATCTTTTACTTGCAGATTGCCGAGGAAGGAAATGTTGATACTGATTCAAAATTCCGGGTTCTAGTTGCTGTTGGATCTCTGGTATCTGTTACATCTGAATTGTGTCGAATTTGAAAAAGAATGATGAGTTAATGCACAAAGATGCTAAGCAACCATGAACCACGTAAATTAAATCCTTCATTCATCTCAATGCTAGAGCTGAAATGTTGATATAGCATTAGTTCATACTATATAGTCAACGCTAAACTGGTGTCTTCTCTGAGGTGCTTGACTCGCTAATTAGTGATATATATGCTTAGTTGTACACAATATAGTGCAAGACAAATACAGATTAATCATTTGTGTGAATACCACTGTTTGAGATATTTGGCTGTTAATTCGTTGAATAGGTTTGAACTGAGAAATTGGATTTCACTGTTAAGGGAATGTCGATAGTATAGGGTATAATCTTTCCGAACATATGTGGAACTAAAATTTCATAAGCAGATCAGAAATGAATGATTCTTCCAAACACCTAGGTTAATGGCATTTGAGTCGTTGAACCTACATAACTTAGCCAGCAGTTCCGTTCCTTGTGCCAAAGTCATTTCTTTGGCAAAGAAATGTTTTCTTGATTATACAGTTCGCGTTACCTATCCTATGTGGGGTTGATTGCATTAATACCGTTATACCGAACAATAGCCTAGATTTCTGAAATTACAGTTTAACGAAATCAATATTGTGATCTGTTGGTTCTTGAAACCAGATGCTTGAGGGTCTTCTGAAAAGAATTGCAATGGACTTCGATGTTCAAAGTATAGCTAAAGTTGCTAAGGCTTCAAAGGAAGCGAAGATTGCTGAAGTTGGAGCTGACATTGAGCTCTTAACCAAACAGAGTTACTTCTGTTATCTCGCGGTAAATCGATACTCTGCCAATTTAATGTCCATAAATTTTGTTTGTCAGCCGTTAATATACTTTAGAAACATATTCTGATTTGTTTTGGCGTAGAAAAGTGTTCATCTGTGCCAGAAGTTAACGAGCAAAGAGCAAACCTGGGATATATTTTATAGCTTATGCCTTCTTCTCTTTGGCATCTAATGTCTCCTTTTTCAACTACCCATGCTTATATTATATATTCTTCATATTGCAGGAAAAGAGTTGGAGGACTGAAATTGGACAAGTTGCCAGGAATGGAGACTTCGCATATTCCTGGTACTAATTTAACCCTTTGATTTTTTTTTTAAGTATCTGAATAGAATGTTTTTAGTACAATTTGTATTATGGAACTTTTTTAGTTTTGGGCCCTTCTTATACTTCTTAGCATGGTCACAGGTACAACAGATGGACAGACAAAAGTAATAACAGAAGGGGATAATGGTGTTGCTTACTCATGGAACTCAGCAGACCAGAAATGGAAGAGTACTACCTACTTTACTCTTGAATCCATGTCAGCCTTGATTTTAGTTTCCCATGGGGTGGGCATAAGGATTTTATTAAAAGATCCTTACGCACTGGCTCAAGCAGTCAGCTATTGCACAAGGATCTTTAGTAAAATCGTTCGATTGTATTACACTAGTTAAACACGTTTATTCGTCTAGTTCTTTTAGATATTTCTATCGACAGGAATTTCTTGTTCTACTGGTTTGCCTGTGTGGCTTGTGTCTATATTATGCTGTTATATTTGAGGGCCATAAAAGTTCTGTGTATTTATCTTTTCAAACTTTGGGCCGATTATGATGGCTTGTCTTTTCAATTGTTGATCTGAAGATTGATAACTTACAAACTGGTAAAGTGGTTGATGGACCAGAAGATATCACAAAACTTCCAGTCCTTGATGGCAATATGATTATGGTGGTGATTCATAACTTTCTATTGTGATTTCTTTTTTTTTTCTTTTTTTTTCTTTTTTTATTTCTACCTGTTCTAGTTTTCTAATTTGTGTTGTTTTATGACTTCGTGTTTGATTTTGACATTGGAGATGGCGAGCCTATCTGAAAGTTGCCTTACAACCAATCAGGTAAGGTCTTTGTTGCGCGATTAGCACTTACCACTCAGTTACTTACTAGCTCAGATATCTCTTGATTTTCATACAGAGGACACTGTGACATGATTAAGGTAGTTAGTAAAGTAGCCCTACTTGGTGCTTCGGCGATAAATTAAGTTACGTTATTTTTCTTATGCTTAGAAAGCAGATTTCTTGTTTGTGATTTCTTTTATGTCTTCTCTTAATGCGAACATATGATTCTAGATTCTTGCCATGCTTATCAGGTGTTTCTGCAAAACCTATTTTCAATCATATCCCCAAGGTACTTTCTTGTTTCCATTTCGAAAATTCTGGATAGTGTATCGTAGAAAATTCAACTGGGATAGACAGATTTTGCAAATACTTCATTTTAGGGGAACAAAAAAACGCTTAGGTGTGTAAGCCAGATGAAGTAACTATTTGTCAAATGTCGAGCAACCAGTCACTTTTGTTTTTTAAACTTTTTTGTTTATTGGTCTTTCTTGCCAAATATTAAGTTACTTCGTTGGGCCTTGGATTGGTTGCCCCTATCTCTGTTGCTTGTCTAATTACTACAGCCGTAGATCCAATTGTGCTTTCGTCTTGGAATATGAGATCTTTTTTTTTTTGGAAATTGACTACAATCTACAATAGTCATTACATGTTCTTTTCCTTACAATTGTATGTTTCTGGAAAGGGATGCTTTCATTTGATATGGGCCAGTTTGATGGTATTGTCAGAAAGATTCGGTAACATACGATGAGAAGATCTGTACTCTGCCAATTTACCCTCCATTAATTTAGTTTCAGCCATGTCATCAAGTTCACAACTCATTTGAAATATGAGTGTCTTATGCTATGTTTGATGTTCCAGGTAGATGAATAGTTGAACTTTAGTTCAGACGATTCCTTTCGAACATGGGAGAAGTGTTAATTGGAACCAAACTCCAAGGCCGAAACAAAATCAAACGCTTTCAAATGAAACATGACAGATATTGTAACTCACAAAGAACTTGGTTTAGCGAGATGATCAATTTAAGTACCTACTTCATAGACAATACTATCACGACACTTAAAGAAAGAACTCGGTTGTTTCGTTCTATAAAAATAAAACGGGGCCTTAGAAGAGTTCATAGCCTTCTTCTCTCTTTAGTTGCAGAAGAACGCACTTCGGCTTTTTGGATTATGAACAATCAAGAGTCTGGACCAGCATGAGATGAAAAAGATGACCTAAGTCTTTGAATGTAAGACCTAGTTATTGAAATTTGAAGTACTAAAAAAAAATGCATAGAATCCAAAAGCCTGATATCCACCTATGCGTTCACCTGAGTCTGAAGAAGCCTGTGGACACGTGAAATGGATGATGGGTACTAATCGCCCAACCTGATAAATCATATTGACCTATTTTTCTCCTTTTAACTACAGTTTTGTTGTATCAGATCACACAAGTGGGGTGAATTGACCGACTCCATTTTAGAATTTTGTTCCAAAAAGAGGGTTCATCAAACTTGGTTTCAACTATTCGGCTTTCACATGGGCCAATATCTCAGAACAGTATTACAAGGAACGATAGGATGGGGCTTATTCACATAGGACTGGTTACTACAATACCCATATCTTAGTGATCGCTCTTCCATCTTGTTAAAAGTTAAAATCTGCGGTCAAATTGTGCAAAAATTTGCATATTTCTGAATTAAACATACTGACTACGGGAATTCTTTAAAAGCAACCGACTAAAGCTGTGAAGGGCCCTTTAATCTGGTTAACGATACTCAAAATTTTGAGAAAAAAATACTCTTAAATGTACAATAGACTCAATTTTGAGAAAAATACACTTAAATGTCCAGTCGCTAACCATTAGAATAGACTCAATTGAAATTAGAGATTAACTTTCATTACATTACAGCCCAGGGTAAGTACTCTAAACGAGAAAGAAATAGCACATGAACTTGTACAATATTTTCGAAAAGAAATGAAGTCATTTAATAAATTGACAAACCTCGATCCAAGGATCAGATCTTCTTCTAGTTGTCTTATTTACCATTAGAGTGGATTGTTCAATTGGGCTAGGACACTCTTTTTCGAGTATGGTCGAATTTTGGAACTCTTTCATTTTTTCCTTTCAATATGTTACTCTTTTGGGCTCTTTTTTCCTTTGGCTCTTTTGCCTTACTAGGGGTGGGATTTTGGTCTGCGACACGGATCCGCCCGCCCGACCTTCCGCAAAGGGCTAAGTGGACTGACGCAGGCAGCAACCTTACCCGGCAGTCTGCCCGACCGAAAGATCGTCTGTTAGTCTGAATGATAAGCTGCATGTCTGAATACGTTTCGTCCCTTAAATTACCTAGGGATTTAATATGAACGGTTAAATTAATACCTAGGATAACCATATATAAACAGGTATTGAAACTTTTAACCCTAAACATCTCATCCTAATCGACCCAACCTCTCATCTTTCTGCTGCCTCTTTTCGTTTTCTTCTCAGTTCTTATTCTTCTTCGATTCTTAAAGCCTAATTAGTGATCCCTAACGAGTAAAAGTAACGACCTAACTTGAATCGAAACGAGGGATATACTTCTCGTTGATTGTTTCTCTGAAAATTTCTTAGTTGAAGATCTTCACGGACTTGTTCTCTTCGAGATTTCGACCCCTTTCATCTTTGAATCTCCGTAAGTATCTTCTTCTTGTTCTTCTTAGTCTATTACTTCTCTTTTATTATTTTTTCTTTAATATATTCTTCGATTATTTGATTACCTGGGAAGTTTCTTTGTCTACAGTGAATCTGGAAATCGAATTCATCTTCTCGACTTCGATTATCAACCTTGGTTTATCATCGAGTATCAATGACATGTTTTGACCAGATCTTCAAACATTTATTTGGTAAGTGTTTCTTTTTTGTGTTTCTATTTAGCACCATTTTTCCTTCGATTTTTCTATGTAATTCTATGTAATTCTGACTTTCTGTTGTCTATCTTTTTTTTTGGAGAACAGCATACATATCTTCCCGACCACACTGTCTTCCTGTCATTTTTGTGATGATTTTATGAATTTTACATCCTAATTTTTTGTTGTTGCTCATTTTGTATTTATATGCAAAGTAGTAGGTTAAATGTCTACTAGTTCAAAGTGAAAAAGAATTTTTAATAATTGATCAATTTTTATTCTGTTTTGGGCCTTATACCCAGTCCCGTCCACCCGATGTCAGACAAGAAAAAACGGTCATGTACAGGCTTTTTCACTGAGTAATTTCCGTTTAGTCCGATCGTCTGAGCGATCAATGGTAGCATGTGTCTGTTCCGCCCGCATCGGGAGAGTAGTTGTCCGCGGACTGCCCGTACAGTCTGAATCCCACTCCTATGCCTTGATGTAATCCCCTTTTCATAATTCAATCAAATTATTGAGAAAAAAAATATCGAAAAAGGTCTTGATGAGGAATTGTATTAAATTTAATTTCAATTTAATCCCCTTAGTGTGAAAATAATTTCATTGTTGTTCAAATTGTAATTTCAAGTACTTTTTTTTTTTTGATGAAATGTAATATCAAGTACTTAGGGTTGGCTTTCAACAAAAAAAAGAAGTACTTAGGGTTAGGGTTAGGGTTTTCAACTTAAAACAAAAAAGTATACAAGTCTAGGTTATAAAGAAACCTACTACCATTTCTCCCTCTTCTCCATCTCCATCCCTCACGGAAGTTCAAATCACACTCATCGAAGTTCAAATCGCACAGGTAAAGAATCTTCTCAATTTTCTTCAATTTTCTAGTATGAATAGGTGTCATGATTATCTCTATAGGTTAGACTTGATATTTTATCTAGAGAGATAAACTTTGATATTTGTGATTTTCTTGTTGAGTAATTGATTGATTTGATTGTCATTATAGGTTTTTTTTACCTAGAGAGATTTACTTTGATTATTCTTGTTAGAGTCATTTTCTTCTTTAGGATTGAAAATGATTTGTGATTTTCTTCTTGAGGAATTGGTAGAGTCATTTTCTTCTTTACCTAGAGAGATTTACTTTGATTATACTTTGATTAAACTTTGATGATTTGAGTTTTTCTTCTTGAGGAATTGATTGATTTGATTGTCATTATAGGTTTTTACCTAGAGAGATTTACTTTGATTATTCTTGGTAAAGTCATTTTCTTCTTTAGGATAGAAAATGATTTGTGATTTTCTTCTTGAGGAATTTGTGATTTTCTTCTTGAGGAATGAATTGGTAGAGTCATTTTCTTCTTTACCTAGAGAGATTTACTTTGATTAAACTTAGATAATTTGTGATTTTCTTCTTGAGGAATTGATTGATTTGATTGGCGTTATAGGTTTTTTTTAACTCGAGAGATTTACTTTGATTATTCTTGGTAAAGTCATTTTCTACTTTAGGAATTGAACGATGGTATTTATAAGCTTGATTTTTAACCTAGAGAGATGTTAAAAAGAAACCAATTGACTAATTTTTCAAACATTGATGATTCTTCCTTGTTTGATTTCCTTTTATACCGATTGACTAATTTCCTTTACAGGAAAATGACCAAGAAAAAGGCACCAACCAAAAAGAAACCACAAGGGCCGTGGACATGCCATACTTGTGAAATTGATTTTCCAACCCAGGAGGCACTAGGGAAGCACAGAATTGTTCACAAGATCCCTTCCGAGAAGAAGACGGGGTTCCATTCCTCGAAGGCCATGGAGAAGTGAGTCTAAAATCTATATTCTGTTTAAGCTTATATTACAAAACAAATTATGGATGTTTATCTACTTAGTGGAGAGGTTGTGTTTATCAACTTAGGAACTTGGGTCTAGTTTGCCTAGGATTGTTGTTTGTCTCTCACTGCTTAACTGATAATAGTTTATAATTCTTTGTTTTCCAGTGCTCGTCGCAAGGGGTTTAAAAGCAAGTAAGCAATGTTGAGAAGGTAACTTTTTAGAGGTCACAAGTGAGGAAACAGAACATCTATTTTCATGACATCTAAGGTGTTGTTTTTTTTTTTTGTTGAAACAATCTAAGGTGTTGTTTGTTATTGTCTTGTTTGTTATTGTTTTTTTGTGTGTGAATCCGAAATGACTGAATTCCTATCGGAATTAGATGTTTGTTTTGAAAATATGAATGACCTGGTCTGAAAATTTCTATATCCACAATTTCGAATTTTTCTAACTTATATATTTTGTGAAGTCATTCTACCTTGTCATGATAAAAATGCATTAAAAGGCTAGCACAATACAACTTGAAAAGAGTACCTTTGTCCTTCCTAGCATCATTGGTTTTTCGGCAAGCAATTTCCCATACTTACTTTTGTCCATGGACCTGCTTTTGATGTATTTTGTGTTGTGGAACCGAACTGCATTAAGATTCCCAAAAAACAAACAAAAAATAATCACTCCAAAAGGCCCAAGTAGTAAGTTGAACCTTGCAGTATGCACTATTAGTAGTGATAGTAATATACACAAGCAGCACACAAAACATACTTTCAACGAAAACTTGAGGACTTAGTTGTGTTAGTAGGCACATCACTTCTATGTTATCTCAGACACTAGGATATGCAGACTATGGGCCAGCACCTGAGGCTTGGTCGACTAAATGACATTTCAGTCATCACAAGCAATACGTAAACATCTATCTTGTCTATTGATATGTTTTGTTTTTCCAAATTATAATCCAAGTGTAAAAATAAAAATCATCGCCTCATCGGCTTCCTCAAATGCAAGAACAAGAATGTATGACAGTAAGAGGTTGTTATAGGAATATATCATAAGCAATTTATTATATTAGTTCAGAAATTAGTAGCATCTTGTTATCCCCATTAAACTATTCAAAATCAACTAAAAATGGTATAGCAATTTCTCCTTCTCTCGACAATCTTGACTAAATGAACATATTGATTTCCAGCAATATTTACATGTTTTCAAGTTTTTATAGAATTCGGGTGGCTACCAAAATTCATCTTGAAATGGGTGATGGTTTTGATCAAATTAATAAAAATTGGTATGGTATGTTCTTTGCTTTTTCTGAAACTTCGAATAAATTTTATTCAGAAAAAGAATTCACGAGAGAACATGGGCAGCTATGTTAAATCATCATAACTTTCCAGTTGTGGTCATAGTCATAATGGTGAGGTATGCTGAACTTCGTTTAGGTATTGTGGACATCAAAAACTGAATAGTTCGGTTGTTTTAATCGAAACATTTCAAAATTTAATACCAGGGTGTATCCAACATCTTATACTGGTGCGGGTATTAATACACGTACAGTGTGTCCATGTTACAGAGGCGGACATCAAAAAAAAGGGTTATCTCGTGAGAATAATATAATCACGATACATAATAATCTGAGTTTGTCGCGTATATGATAAATTCAATGTATCCTGTATGGACGAGAGTGGAAAAAAATGCACCACATACCTCCTCGAAGTTCTCAAAATTCTGAGTATCTAACTCATCATTGACCTCTGGTATAAAAGCAGCCTCCATTTGATATAATCTGTCCCATTGAGTGCCTTTGAACCATGGATGGGCCTGAGACAGAAATCAGAGTCAACCTATGACTTTGTTGAACTCATATAACTTGATAAATGTAAACATGAAAGTGAGAATCAGCGATTGACCCACTTTTATTTCATGCGCTCCTTTAGTTCCAAGCCTTTGTTCCACATTACACAGCAGTTTCCTTATGAGATCTTTAGCCTCGGGAGACAACTTTGCTTCTACGGGGAATTTCAAATGAGTCCTCCAGTTCACAATCTCCGTGAAAGAAAAACTAATAGTTAGTCAACTATATCAAGGAATCTGATTTTTATGATTAGTTTTCTTTCTGTCTGTTACAATAGTTCAATTTCAAGTAAATATTAGTTGTCATTAGCATGTGTATACAACATCTCAGCCGTTTATCTGAATGGTATGAATTTCACCGAAGGAAACATTTCAATGTACATTCTTTTTTATGTGTAATCTGAACATAAAAGTGAATTATGTGTAATCTCAGCCTTTAATTCCTCATGGGAGCCACATCCCGGAAAAGAAATATAGACATGTACCTTTGTGCATGTCAAGATTGCCTCTTCAGAATAGAAAGGTGGATAGCCAACAAGCATCTGATACATAATTGCTCCAAGTGACCACCTGTAAGAAACAAATCAGGAAAGAAGAAATAATAGTGACACCAAAAGAAAGTTATATAAAGAAAAAAAACTAACCAGTCACACTCCATTCCATATCCTTTCTTCAACAGAACTTCAGGAGCAATGTAATCAGGGGTATCAACAGTGGAGTAGGCCTGAGTTTGCAAGGAAAGATCTAATGTAACTAATACTTTCCAATTAACTAACAAAGCAAGCAGCAAGATTCCCAGATATTAATATTTTGGCTTAATACTCCAACTAAAGCAAAAAGATAACAATGGCCTGCTTTTGGCTGCCAAAGACTCCCTTAACATTTGGAAGTAGTACTAATATGTACTTGTATCGTAGCAATCAAGCAAAGATCATCTTGTGACCCAATACTGCAAAATTCTCTACAAAAACCAGGCAATTTAACTCAACATAAACTGCTAGATTCTACAAAAGCATATAGTATCCAGCAATACACCATTTATGCATCGAGTAAGGGTTATACAGACAATCAAATTTCTTAACTCCAACTACTTCATTCAAGAAGACGATCTAGCTCCATGCAAATTGGTGGGCGAGAAGTATGCATAACAGGAAACTTACCAACATACGCCTGTTCTTTTGCCAATGTAGTAGTTGCTCCTGTTGGGTACGCCTTGGTGCATTATGTGAATTTAGACGTTTATCACTTTCTGCTGGACGTTTGACTACTGGATCAGCAACGTCGGTCACACTAAGTTGAGGAAAACTACTACAATCCAAGGGTTTACACAATCCAAAATCTGAAGCTTCATATGGCCTTGACGATCAAGCAATAAATTATCAGGCTTAATATCGAAATAAAACAAAAAATAAAAGGAACTGCTTCCGCATGACAATAGTGGTCTATTAGCATCATATGGTACACATAACAGAAGTCCAAAACATTCAATTTGCTGTAGATGGATATAATGTGGAGGAAAGTTGCCAGAGAAAAATATCCTAACAATCTGATGATTACAACCTATCACAAGATGGAAGGAGGAACCTTATCCTGAACTGTTCAGTCACCTAACTGATTAGTTACAATTACGGATGGAAAAAAGCTGCAAACATTCTTATTCTCTCTACTTTTCTTTCTTTTTCTTCTCTTCTATTTTCTTAGTCTTTGAATCTTGCAATTAGAAATTCAATTAGTATCAAAAAGCGCCCATATATGCTGAAAATCATACTATAAACTAAGATGGTAAACAGATAAGCAATAACCTGTGGATATATGTGCTTGTGAATAGATTCAATAGCGAGGACTGTCTGCCCTACATAAGATCTAGCCTCATCCTCTGTCAAGGTGTCTTTGCGCATTAGTAACGTCATCATGTCTCACCAGCGACACCATGGCACCACTACCACTTCCACCACCACCATATCGCAGCACTACCACTCACCAGCACCACAACTACGAACACCACCACTATCGCACTACCACATCATCCAGACACCACCACGTCAGAATCAGCAGCACCACATCATCCACCACCAGACCACCACCATGTCCCAACCAACACCATCACACCAATACATCTTCATCCACCACCACAACAACTACACCATGACAACCAACACAACAACATCATAACAATATCACACCATGTATAGAGCATCCAATACCACCACTACCACTGCATTGTCACACCATCCACCACCACCATCCAGGGCATCCACCAATAGACCACCACCACCACCAGCATCCAGGGCATCGACCAACATACCACCACCAGTATCCAGGGCATCCACCAACATACCACCACCAGTATCCAGGGCATCCACCAAACAGACCTACAGTGAATAGTGTGGCTTCAGAAATATTTAGAGAAACAAAACTCAACAAAAAAGGAACATTTTTCTCCAAAAACATTGAAAAAAGAAGTTTATACCTCCCAATCCAATTAAACCAACCAAGCAAGTATCTTCAGGCCGGATGCATGAAAAGAGAAAAAGGCCAGACCTTTACTGTAGATCTGATGATTTTCCTTCATTGAAATCCGATTCCCCTCCTGTATATCTTCTTCTTCTTCTTCTTCCTGAATTGAGCATAAAAAAAATTCAGAAGAAATAAAGATGGAAACTTTTTTAGTTGAATCAATTGAGAACAACAAAATTGTACCTATGATCCAATAGATTGAAGAGAATTAGTTCATATCTGATCCATAATATGAGAAAAAGGTCAACCTTTTACCACCAATCTGATGATTTCATTAGTTGAATACGCTTCCCTGTACATCTTCTTCTTCGATTGAGCTTAAAAATTATCCCCAAACTCTTTTCACTTGAATCAATTAAAAGAAAAAACAATAAAGATCCAACCTTTAAACATTAGATTGATGAGAATTGTTCATATCTCAAGTATAATAAGAGAAAAGATCAAAACTTTACAATTTCTGAATCCTTTCTCTACGTAAAAACGGCAGGAGGAGTCGACATTAGGGTTTGTGAGAGAAAAAAAAAACTCATCTTTTGGGGAAGAAAACCAGATGAGTTATATTAGGGAGAAGAGAAAGCCGAAGCCAAAATTTGGCCTTTGGAGGGGGGTTGTGAAAAGAGGGGCGCTGGCACCATGTATAATGGGCGCGTTTAGAAGTTCGGTAGCAGTTGTGACACTTGGAGACCTAATCAGTTTGACGGGCAGGTAAGTAAGGGATTTCTTTTAATCTGAAACGTCGAAAGAAATCGACGGTCGAGATCTGAAAAATCCATTCCTAAAACTGGGGGACTCTCTTAGGTTAGCGACCAAAGACAGTTAGTTAAGGGGTGGATCGTGTTATTGGTTGGGGAGTTTTTTTTTCCCAAACTTTTTTATTTTTTCAAAAAATCATTTTTTCTTAAAACCCGATTTTTTCGACAACCGTTTATTCTAAAGAAGTGTTTAAAAATACTCAAATAATAATAAATCATAAGATTTTATGAGTTGCCAAACAAATCATAAAATATTACTTGGATTCATGATTCCGTCGTCCAAACACACCATTAGCTATTTCTTTTTAAAAAGAAATAGGGTTATTTCCCTAATGGCCCCCTACTTTGTGACCAGCTTCCCGCCTGGCCTCCCACTTTACGAGAAATACCCATATGGCCCCCTTCCGTTATAACACTGTTACTCTCTCTCTTCCATTTCTTATCTCTCTCCTCCAGCATGTTTTCTAGTTCTGCCACCTCGTTAAAACCAGCCACATCATCGTCTTCACCGGAAGGGTCGCCGGCCGGCCAAATTTCCGGCCGGCGACATTCAAACTTTTTTTTCTCTCTCTCTAAAAAAAAAAAATTTAATTCTCTCCTCTCTCTCTCTCTCTAAACTCCGGCGAAGGGAGTTTCCCTTCGCCGGAGTTTAGAGAGAGAGAGAGGAGAGAATTTAAAAAAAAAAAATTAGAGAGAGAGAAAAAAAAAAATTTGAAGGTCGCCGGCCGGAAATTTGGTCGGTTGGCGACCCTGCCGGTGAAGACGATGATGTGGCTGGTTTTAACGAGGTGGCAAAGAGAGAAAACATGCTGGAGGAGAGAGAAAAGAAATGGAAGAGAGAGAGTACGGTGTTATAACGGAAGGGGGCCATATGGGTATTTCTCGTAAAGTGGGGGGCCAGGCGGGAAGCTGGTCATAAAGTAGGGGGTCATTAGGGAAATAACCCAAAGAAATATTCATTTGATTAATGATGGAGTAACATCCGAACATCTTACATGGCTTTGATTACATCATATGGATACAAGTAAATAACATCATCATGATTTGAGAGAGCGTTTTTAGTGTCATTATTACAGATAGTTGGACCTTTAAAGGTCATAACAAAATCCTAAAGGTTATACCAAGACCCCTAAAGGCCATTACAAACACCTAGAGAAGAATTTTTGTTTCCTCTCTCTCAACACTGAAAAGTAACCACTTTGCTTAACTCTAGATAGAGAAAGAGATCGAGGTCTAGTATCCGGCGAAGGGAGAATTTCCTCTTCTATGTATTTATTTTCTCTTTTTTGTCGAATAGTATTTCTTTTCTCTTCAAACTTAGCATTATAGAGTAGTATGAGAGGAAGGGATGGAGATGGTGGTTAGGGTGTTAGGCTGACTGTGGGATCCTAGATCAGAATAGATGACTGTTTTTTCTCAAGTTGTTTCATTTTTTGTGATTCTCTCATTTAAGAGAAGTAAATCAAGAAATAGTTATTGAAGGTCTTCATCCAAATCTTGTCAAATGGATCAAAAGAAGGGAAATTCCATGTTTGAATTCCAATCAACAAGTTAGAATGGATTGGGTGGTGGTTAGAAATCGGGGTCAGAATGTTTTATCAGATTCTGATATTGAAATTTTTGGTCAGGAGAAGTTTAGATGGGAGACTGGTAGAAAGCCATTTCAGAAGAATGAAATTAGAGAAGATGATGAGTGGTTTGATTCTGTTTTATACTCTGATTTATGTCTACTCAGGCGATATGCAAATCTTCACCATTAACGCCTCAAAATTACAAATTCTACAATTAGCCAAGCATGCAGCTACAATATCTTTCAATATTGTCGACTCCTCAAATTTAAACATCATATAAGTTGGATCGGATTCTAAGATCGATCCAGTTAGTGATGTGGAGCAAGGGAGAAGAGAGAATTATTAGTTTTCTTTATGCTTAGTATAATAAAGGTTATGTTTCTCTGTTGGTCTTTAGGGCCTGTTTTGTTGGTCTTTAGGACCTTTTTGTTATTTTCGTTTTTTATTCAAGACCGAGTACTTTGATCATGGACCACCATTGGGAGTTTCTTCATCAACTTACAACTCTCTTTATCGATGTACCGGAATTAGAGGCGCAAACCGAAGTTCTGCACGCCGACAGTTGACGACGAGAGGAGAAGAAAATGAAAGAAGCATCAGTTATAAAACTACCCTCAGATGGTTAGTGGCGACTGCACCTGAAGCAGCCCACCAGTTAGATCAGGCAGCTCTAGAGGCACCCCAAGTGGGCATAACTTGTCTTGTTTGTCCGGTTATGGTTGTGTCTTTGTTGTTTAAACTTCACGTTGTAGTTCTCATTAGCCAAAAGAAATAGGCCAGCGCTTTGGGGAAAGCTAAATAGTTTCCGGGGTGTGAAGACTTGGTCAAAAATTGGTCAATTTTGTTTGACAATTTTATTTAGGGGGAAAGCAAAATAGCTTCTCCACCTCATCTCTTCTCTCTCCACCTCACTTCTCTCTCTCCACCTCAGCTCTCTCTCTCCACCTCTCTGTCTTCTCCGATTGGGTTGCCGGCCGGAAAATTTTCCGGCCGGCGACCACCAAGAAAAAAAAAAAAAAAATTTTTTCACTCTCTCTCTCTCTAGAAACTCCGGCGAAGGGGTTTCCCTTCGCCGGAGTTCCGGTCTGTTGAAGAACAGACCGGAACTGGTCTGTTCTTCAACAGGCCGATCTGGCCTGTTGAAGAACAGACCAGATCTGGTCTGTTCTTCAACAGACCCGATCTGGTCTGTTGAAGAACAGACCAGATCGGTCTGTTCTTCAACAGACCGGAACTGGTCTGTTGAAGAACAGACCAGTCCGGTCT
>BEHA01001107.1:135981-174827 GCA_002897215.1 Eschscholzia californica subsp. californica | reverse complement strand
GTGGTGCGCTATAGGGCATATGATTTTTAGTCAGTTTTGAAATTCAGTGCTTTGACTGCGAAAACACCCTACTGACTTGAATTTGAGTTTTTTACAGGTTTTGTTCTTCAAATTATCACAAGGAAAAGTTCATTATTTTCTTCGATGATTTTTCATTATCAGAGTACAATTTTAACCACTTTGAGACATTATTAATAATAACATGAGGTTGTCAGATCTGAAGGAAAGGGTGGTTGTGGAAGAAAAGATGAAGAAGATCGAAGGTTAATTTATTTTTTCCAAGTGAAGGTCGCTTACAATTGGTCGAGCGATGGTCTGTCGGCAATCGATACCGATGATGAAGATAGTAATAAAAAAACGTTACCGAAAAAGATACTTAAGATTTAAAGGGAAAATAAGAAAAGAAGTTGTTTAAGTTGTCTAGTAAAAATATTATTTTGTGGCTCTTTTGGAATTGGAATGTTGGAAAAATATAGATGTCAAAATTTTCACATAGTTATAAAATTGGGGGCTAGTTGAAACTAATTCTACAACCATGTGCACATACCTAGTCTTTATTTAAAATATATATGTTAGCAAGTTTATTTGAGCATAAAATTCATATCACATCAATTAAATTTCAAGTGCTATATTAGGGTTTTGTTTTGTTTGGTTTGGTGTAACAACTTGGGCAGTGATCTGTACATGTAAGTTTTGTTATTGAATTTAAGAATCATTTGATTGGTTTCTGACAACACTCATCCCATGTTCATGCATGAACAACCAATCAACTCAATCACAGAAACACTGGGATTCTCTCTCTGATGAGCAATACTTAAACCATAATGACTTTGCCTCCAAAACCCCTAACTTCCAAAGGTATCAGAAGCCTCTTTCCATGTGAAATGAATAATGCACAATTAATTTTTAATTTTTATAATTTTATTTTTAATTCACTAGATCATGATCCATAGATATATTACAGTAATGCTAGTTGGTTACTACCTACCCTTAACCATTGCCTACTTGATTTTATAATGACTTTATTAACTATATTGATCAGTATTTAAGCCTGATAACTAGAAAGACTAGTTTGAAAACTAAAGTTGTAGATTGGGTTGGTAAAAAGACAAGAGAAAAAAATATATGTTATGTTATTTAAAGAAATTGGGCAAAGCCCTCTCGTCGGTCCAATTTTCTGTTAAATAATATCAATCAATTCTATGTTTTATGTCTGGACGTCTGAAGTACGATTTGCGCTGACTTTCAGGATGTGAATTTGCATAAATTCACACATATGTTGTATATGTGTTGTCCGGACTGTACATACTCGCATTTGTTCCGTTTGCACAAGAATGCAAGTCTAAAAAGATATGTCATGTGGTTTTTTAATTGGTTCTTTCGCTTAATTTTCCGTTTTTCTTATTTGTATAAGTATTATTAAAATAAGAAACTTTAGAATATTAATTATTTTAGGAGAAGAAAAACTATTTTTTCTACTTACTAACAAACTATGAATGGAAGCATAAACTCCTATTATCATGGCCGGATGACTTGATACTAATATTCACTAATTGCTAATGGAGTTTTTATATATATCTTGTATATAAAACCCTAAATGGGAGAAAAAGAGGAAGGGTTCATTGGGAACAAAAATAATCCTAAATTTAATGTAGTTTATAAATATTAAATTCAACAATTTTATCTTATTGGGAAGTCAAAACCCAAGATATCTTTCTTTGGCCAACTTGATTTGTGATTAAATGTTGTGTTAATTTTGATAAAAATTAAAAAAGCCTAGGATTCCGTAGCATGTGACCCTTTTCCATGTGATCTGCATGCCTTTACTTCTAAATCTATAATACATTTTTATTTATAGAAATATGTGTAAAATTATATTTTGAAGAAACTTCAAAACACTCATTTTCTTTTTTCTTCCTTCAAATTGGGGTTATTTGCAGATCCAATGGCTTTTTTATGTATGCTCAAATTCAACCCACAACAAAAGTCACCCATGTCTTCTTCACTACTCTCTTTATTTTATTTTTCTAATGAGTAAGGATTTGTAAATATTATTAAGAACTTAATTGTTGTGAAAACAAGACCAATTGCATTAGAGAAGAGAGAAAAACATAGACTAAAAAACTAAAATTCCCACTTCTATGATTATAATAAAATATTTCATAAATTGTTGTATTTATTCCATAGAGTTAGAACCAGTTTTACAAGAGGCAAGCAAAAAGGTGGGCTCGGATTTCCTCTGCCCCTGAATTGTCTACTTTGACCTTAAAACAAAGTAGGGAGGTTTGCAACAGTCAGCTCGACACCTTGAGCTCGTCTCTGCCTTGAGACAAGCGGAAAGGTGGATTCGAGTCAGCTCTACCCCAGAGCCCTGCTCTGACCTGAGAGGCAAAGTAGTGTGGTCAGTAGAAATCAGCTTGACACCTAAAGTTCGGGTCTACCCAAGAGAACGATAGGTGTGCGGAAAGCCAGACAATTCAAAAGATTTCTTTTTCATGCACGAACCGTTATTGTCAAAAGCATTGATCATTTCATAAGATACGCTCATGGTCGATGATTATTCTCCTAACAACCATCATCAAATAGGTGTCTTACCACCTCATCATCTCAGTCGGTGTTTTACCTCCACCAAAACATTTATAAGCATAATAGCTTTTCGAATCAAGGGGACGCAACTTTTTCTCACTAGATTACTTCCTTAACTTGCAATACTAAACTTACTTAAGCATCGTGTCTTTGCAGGCACCCACACTCCCCCTCTCCGGTCTCGAGCCATCAATGATTACAAGTTGGTTTTTTGGGACGTCCATGAACCAAAATCTGAGATGGCCACTTTGGCGTTAGAGGAAATGGATGTCACTTCAACATCCCCATTCCGACATTTCACGAATTTGACCCTTACATTCCATCCGACCACTTAAATTCAACATCATCACGTCTAGAGATGAAAATGTAGTTGTGAGAATCGCTCATTTGGAGGAAGAAAATAAACAAGACGTAGATGCTTTGTTTCTAATGCAATCCATCTTCTGAAATTACAAGAATAATTGGATCAGATGAAAAAACAGAGAGAAACTAAAGCAAAAAATGGAACCTCTTCAAACTCTTGAAAGAAATTTGTTTTCTAGGCATGTTTGTCCCTTCATAGCTAAAGAGAAAGATTTAGAGGGCATAGGGAAACTCCTACAGAAGAGGGCAGAAAAACAAAGAAGAGGCCAGAGGAAAAACATACAGAGACAGAAAAGTTACCGGAAAAAAAAAACACGCAGAAAGGGCAACCTCGATTTGCAAAAAAAGAAGGTCGTAAAACTCCACCACTTGGTTTCATGGAATTAGAACATGAAGATGAGAAACCGTCATAAGGCTCTCTAATGGTGCAGCAGGTAGCAGCATAAATAGAAAGATAGCAGAGTAGGAGACTCCAAAGATGGGTAAGCTAACTGCACCGCCCTTCAGCTAAGAAATAACAAGTTTCACTTCGAGACGTGCATTTCATTGAGTACATATTGACATTGTTACTCCTACTGGTGTTTTTCCCCTAAAATTGGAGTAAAATAGTTTGTAATATTAGAATCCTTGTCTATCAAATAAAAAAATCTATAAACAAGTTTGAGATATTCTAGCTTCCTCTATAATAGTATCAAGAAACCCTTGGCCTCCTTGCTTATCAAACTAATAACTAATTATCCAAAAAGATATTAGATGGAAAATTATACATTTTGACAGAACAAAAAGATAGTTCTACAAGGTAGAGAACGGTTGTTCAACAAAAAAAAAAGGTAGAGAATAGAGAATGGTTACAGTTGCATTTTTTTTACCGGAATTCAACAGTATTATATGGGATCATATAAATAAAGAAAATCAAACAGAACTTGGTAGATAACCGAAATCTTCTAGCCTTTTCAACTTACAAATCCATGTCAAATACAACACAAAGAAATCTTCTGTTTTAGGGTTTAATCCTCCCTCTAATTCAATTTTACACTTATTTTTATCAGCCCTTCACTCCTACAAATTAGAATATCAAATAAAAGTTAACCTCTTTGAGAAAGCAATTACCCTATAATGACAAGTACTTGAACAAATTTACATGGCCAAGATCAAACTTCAGTATATCATCACTTCCCTTGTTTTCTCACTCCCTTTCATCTATATATATATATATATATGTCTATACTAGAAAGGGATGGATATATATATATAGTATCTCTGGTTAGAACCTCAGAAGAACACTAGAAATATTTTTAAAAAATACTTACTTTTTTTTTTCTTTTGGTTAATATAACTAGGGTTTTTCCCGCTATGCACAGTTGTTTGAGAAGCTTGTTTGTTCTATCTCGGTCGAGGCTTCTGCTGATACATTGGAGGTCTACTAGAGTTACGTGAAGGTTCTGGTTTCTCGAAAGCGTCAATTTGAGTAGGTGCTGGATCGGTAGAGTTTGATTGTGGCTCCTCATCAGGTGCATCATCAGTTTCTGTTAAATCATATGTAGAAAGGTCGGTTGTTCAAAAATGAGAACATAATATACTGAGGGAGTTTTAAGTGCTTCAATTGCATACCAAATAATGTCTTAATTGAAGGTCTTTTCGGCTTAGTACTCTTTTTCTTCAATTCCGCTGCATTCCAAGTAAAGTAAATATAGTTACGTTGTGTATGATAATGCTCAAACTACTAAACACAATCGAAAATGTTCAATAGGCTCTGTAATTCCATCGTTCCTATAGAGAGGGAGAGAGATACCTATGCCAGGCACATGATGCTCATTCACAATTTCAAAGTTTTTGTACGTATACCCAACAAAATTCAAATCTTTCGATGAAAGCATCTGCACAAAATGGGTAACTAAAAGTTAGGCGCAAAACACTTAAGCGTACATTGAGTAAAGAACGGGTACATTGAGTAAAGAACGTCGAGTTTACTCAAGCGTTGAGGCAATAAAGATGGGAGAAGCCTGCTCTCAATATATAATTCCCTGAGTGGTTTTGTAGAAAAAAAATATAGTACTCTAATGTCTAAACTCGGATATGATGCTTGTGGACACAAAATTATGGAGACTAGACAGACAAGTCACCAAGCTTTGGGCACCTCAAATTGGTCAAGCGAAGCTTTAGATTGGACCTAGTAATAACTCATCTTCTCGAAAGCTTCAGCTTATAGCTGAATCGAATATTTTTTCTGGGTTCATATCCTTATACCTGCACCACCCATTTCCATGTTGTGTAGCTAACTGACAAGACCATGACACAATTCAGGTAGACTTGGCTGTAAAAATATGCAAGGACTCACAGTCCACGAACTACCAAGTTCAACCCTAGTTTCCTTTTACATATCCATTTTAGGTACCAGTTTTCCAAGACTTCTCAAAATCACTGTTATACAAGTCCTCATTGTCACAACTAAAACCCTAGTCCACAACCTTGAGTTTTAATAATTTTGTTGCATGAGCAAAAATTTAAACATACAAATAGCGGGATATTCCTTATACTTACTTTTCTCCATGGACCTGCTTTTGATGTAGTCTGTGTTGTGGAACCCAACTGCATTAAGAAGCCCAAAAAACAAACAAAAAAGTAATCACTCCAAAAGGCCCAAGAAGTTGAACCATACAGTATGCACTATTAATAGTAATATAAACAAGAACCACAGAAAACATACTTCAAACGAAAACTTGAGGGTTTAGTTGTGTTAGTAGGCACATCACTGCTATGTTATCTCAGACACTAGGCTATGCAGACAATGGGCCAGCACCTCAGGCTTGGTCGACTAAATGACGCTTCAGTCATCACAAGCAATACGTAAACGTCTATCTTGTCTATGGATATTTTTTGTTTTCCCAAATTCACATAATGATTATATGTTGTGTACAAAAAAATTTGTTAGAAGTTGGAAAACGACAAATCTAAGCATATAAGGCATGTCACCAAGTCCTCATTATAATCCAAGTGTAAAAATAAAAGATAACGGCTTCCTCAAATGCCAGAACAAGAATGTAAGACAGTAAGAGGTTGTTACAGGAATATATCATAAGCAATTTATTATATTAGTTCAGAAATTAGTAGCACCTTGTTATCCCCATTAAAATATTCAAAATAAACTAAAAATGGTACAGCAATTTTTCATTCTCTCGACAATCTTGACTAAAATGAACATATTGATTTCCAGCAATATTTACATGTTTTCAAGCTTTTATAGAATTCTGGCGGCTACCAACAAATTAGTATGTTCTTTGCTTTTTTTTTGGAACTTCGAATAAATCTTTATTAAAAAAAAAGAATTCACGAGAGCATTTGGGCAGCTATGTTAAATCATCATAACTTTCCAGTTGTGGTCATCGTCATAATGGTGAGGAATGCTGAACTTCGTTTAGGTACTACTGTACTACTGTGGTCATAAAAAACCGAATAGTTCGGTTATTTCAATGGAAACTCATTTCAAAATTTAATACCAGGGTGTATCCAACATCTTATACTGGTGGCGGTATTAATACCCGTACAGTGTCCATGGTACAGAGGTGGACATCAAAAAGAGGGTTATCTCATGAGAATAATATAATTCCCGATACATAATAATCTGAGTTTGTCACATATACGATAGGTTCAATGTATCCGGTATGGGTGAGAATGGAAAAATGCACCACATACCTCCTCGAAGTTCTCAAAATTCTGAGTATCTAACTCATCATTGACCTCTGGTATAAAAGCAGCCTCCATTTGATATAATCTGTCCCATTGAGTGCCTTTGAACCATGGATGGGCCTAAGACAGAAATCAGGGTCAACCTATGAGTTTGTTGAACTCATATAACTTGATAAATGTAAACATGAAGTAAGAATCAGAGATTGACTCACTTTTATTTCATGCGCTCCTTTAGTTCCAAGCCTTTGTTCTACATTACACAGCAGTTTCCTTATGAGATCCTTGGCCTCAGGAGACAACTTTGCTTCTTCAGGGAATTTCAAATGAGTCCTCCAGTTCACAATCTCCGTGAAAGAAAAACTTATAGTTAGTCGATTATATCGCTGAATCTGATTTTTATGATTACTTTTCTTTCCGTCTGTTATAAAAAGTTCAATTCCAAGTAACACTATGAATTTCTATACTGCCATCAGTAAATATTAGTTGTTTATTAGCATGTGTATACAACATCTCAGCTGTTTATCTGAATGGTATGATTTCACCGAAGGAAACATTTCAATATACTTTCTTTTTTATGTGTAATCTGAACATAAAAGTGAATTAAATGTTATACCCAATTTTTCATAACATTTAAGAACCTTGAATTCCTCATGAGAGCCACATCCCGAAAAAGAAATATAGACATGTACCTTTCTGCATGTCAAGATTGCCTCTTCAGAATAGAAAGGTGGATAGCCCACAAGCATCTCATACATAATTGCTCCAAGTGACCACCTGTAAGAAACAAATCAGGAAAGAAGAAATAATAGCGACACCAAAAGAGAGTTATATAAAGAAAATAACTGACCAGTCACACTCCATTCCATATCCTTTCTTCAATAGAACTTCAGGAGCAATGTAATCAGGGGTACCAACAGTGGAGTAGGCCTGAGTTTGCAAGGAAAGATCTAATGTAACCAATACTTTCCAATTAAAGCAACGAGCTAACAAAGCAAGCAGCAAGATTCCTAGATACTAATATTTTGGTGTAATACTCCAATTAAAGCAAAAAAAGATAACAATGGCCTGCTTTTGGCTGCCAAAGAGCAAAGACCACCTTAACATTTGGAAACAGTACTAATATGTACTTGTTTTGTAGCAATCAAGCAAAGATCATCTTGTGACCCAATACTGCGAAATTCTCTACAAAAACCAGGCAATTTAACTCAACATAAACTGCTAGATTCTACGAAAGCTTATATTATCCAGCAATACACCATTTATTCGTCGAGTAAGGGTTATACAGACAATCAAAATTCTTAACTCCAACTACTTCATTCAAGAAGACGATCTGGCTCCATGCAAATTGGTATAAGAGAAGTATGCATAACAGGAAACTTACCAACATACGCCTGTTCTTTTGCCAATGTAGTAGTTGCTCCTGTTGGGTACGCCTTGGTGCATTATGTGAATTTAGATGTTTATCACTTTCCGCTGGACGTTTGACTACTGGATCAGCAATGTCGGTCACACTAAGTTGAGGAAAACTACTACAGTCTAAGGGTTTACACAATCCAAAATCTGAAAGCTTCATATGGCCTTGACGATCGAGCAATAAATTATCCGGCTTAATATCCCTGGGAAACAGAAATGATGTTAAGTTTCTACTCCCAATAACGAAATAAAACAAAGAATAAAAGAAGGAACTGCTTCCGCATGACAGTAGTGGTCTGTTAGTATCATATGGTACACGTAACAGAAGTCTGAAACATTCAATTTGCTGAAGATGGATATCATGTGGAGGAAAGTTGCCAGAAAAAAATATTCTAACAATCTCATATTATGACCTAACACAAGATGGAAGGGAGAACTTTATTCTGAAGTCTGAACTGTTTAGTCACCTAATTATTTACGACCAGGGATGGAAAAAAAAGCTGTGAACATTCTTATTTCTTTCTTTTTCTGCTCTCCTATTTTCTTAGGTTTTGAATCTTGCGATCTAGAAATTCAATTAGTATCAAAAAGCACCCATATATGCTGAAAATCGTTGCCTTGAATTTCATTGTGGCTCACGTGTACCATTGCTTCATAAATTGTCAATACTCGATATGAACCAGATAATTTACCTCCAACTTACTGTAAACAGAGATGGTAAGCAGATAAGCAATAACCTGTGGATATAATTGTGCTTGTGAATAGATTCAATGGCGAGGACTGTCTGCCCTACATAAAATCTAGCCTCATCCTCGGTCAAGGTGTCTTTGCGCATAAGTAACGTCATCATGTCTCCACCAGGAAGATATTCCATTACCAGATACAGATATTCTGCATCTTGGAAGGAGCAGTACAGCTTCACAATGCAATTACTATCCACCTCGGCAAGGAGATTCCTTTCAGCTTTGACATGTTCAACCTAAAAAGGAAAACATAAATGAGAAAGCATGAATTTTTCAAGAAACAGGTAAGTTTGGATTCACAAACAGATCAAAGCGAATTACAGCAACAATAAAACATAGTATCTCATCAAGGATTGTTTGCTTCTAACTTGAAGCTAACCTTTCCAGAAATTCCTTATCTCTTGCCTGCCCTTAAAAAGGTAACAAAGAAGACTAGTTTGGCATACCTGTCCTCTCCGAAGCATCTCTGACTTCTTTAGTTTTTTCATAGCATAGACTTGCCCGGTGGACTTCTCTCTACAGATCCTCACCTGAAAAGTTACAACATCAAAATGTTATTGATCCATTATAAACTGATGAACATAATTGAGATTTGATATAATATGCGCATATGCTGAGTAAGTCCGCAGAGGAACTTCGCAAAACCGAAAGATACATTTTTAAACGCCAAGAGAAACTAAGACATATAATAAATTAAATGCCACTTCCTAAAACAAAGAAGAAATGAAATATATCACTAATTAGTAAGTAGTACCTACTTAGACATGTAACTAACACATATACCTTACCAAAGCTTGAATGAAATATATTTTTATTACTCCTACTTGAAGTCCAAATGAGAAACCAATTATTTAATTGAACAAAATGAAATGAAAAGAATAACCAAAGGACACGGACCTCCCCAAATGCACCGCGTCCTATAATAGTGAGGAGATCAAAATCGTCAACCCCCATCTTATGTCTTTGAAGTCGCATATACTCTGTTTCTTTCTTCTCTAAATATTTCAGGAGATTGTACTGATCTTCTTCGGAAACTTCGCCATCAGCAAGCTTCCTTTCCAATACCCAACGCCTGAAATAACGCAGCATGTAAGTAAAATGCAGTAACCATACGTTTTCAGTCAGCTGTAACAGCAATTCAGTAAATATAGCGTGAAATGCATTACTAATGAGTTGTAGTATCTAGTAGTTACTTTCCATATAATATTGTGTGGACCTAATAAAAGTTTGCAGAAAAAAAATTGTGCTACAAAGTAGTAGTAGTGCACCACTATATTTCACTTTTGGACCTAATATGTAATTTCAATATCACCAAATAACAAACTTTAACAAGGTCAAAAGAACTCGAGAACTAAAAGCTATTGACTATAGTGGAAGAAATCACTCTTAAAAGAAGTTCATAGAATAAACAATATACCTCTCCTTTCTGTCTTGCAAACATTTCATTTGAGCCTTGTAATGATTCTCAATATACTGCTTCGCAGCAGCTACCTTCTGTTTCGTGGCAACGGAAGGCGCTTCGTCAACAGGAGGCTTCTGCGAGTCCTTCCCAGTTTCCGTTTCAGTCTTTTTTGCTTCCCCATGTTTTAATTTATCTGATCTAGGTTGAAACTTTTGAAACCAACTCCTTGCAGCCATTTTCAATTTCACAAACTAACCTCACTCAATTGACAAATTCTTCTCCTTGAGTTCACAACTCCGGAAATTGACAAATTTCACAACTTAGCATCATATCTCAATACTGCAATAGAAAAAAAAATGTAAAGTAGTGAGCATATCTTAAAGCTCATTTACATATCTAGATCAACCCAATAAAAGTCCAAGTAAAAATAAATAAATTCCTTCAATTTTCATAAAAGTTTTCATCTCATTTTTATAGTAAAAGTTGTTTCCTCTCTTCCAGATCTAATTACTCTATAATTCTTCAACTCTTTAAAAGGATTATTAGTAAACTTAGGTTTCCATTAAGACCTGGATTCAGTTCTTGACCAAAACTGAACATTAAAGAGGCAAGCATAGACTCAATAATTTCTTGCCTTATCAAATAAATTCTTCAAAAATTACAAGTGAATCAACAAGAACAACAGGGAAATATTCTCAAAAATTAAACCTAAAGTACTTAAAAGGTCAAATAAGCTACTAAAAAAAACTAGATAAGCACTAGTTGTAGTTGATTCCTGAACTGAAGAATACTTCAGAAAAATCCAGATTGGAAGAAAAATAAACTTACCTCGTTATAAAGATCGAAAATTCGCATCAATGAAACCCTAATTCTTAATTTTCTAAAAAGGACTCTTCAGGACTTCCTCCTTGACTCTCTCTCTCTCTCTCTCTCTCTCTGAGAAACGCTTTCAACCTACCTTCGTCTAACACAACATTAACTTTATAAAATTGCAATATCACTTAATTAATTCTTTGAAATTACACTTACCTCCTTCGTCTATTAAGTTGTTCCAAAACAATCCTCATCTTTTGTGAAGGTAGCCTCTATATTAAAAGCTATGTTTTTTCTTCTTTCTTTTCTTTTTTTTAAGGCCGCGACTTTGAGAAATAAAGAAAAATCTCTAATGCATAAATTGAGAAGACTTAACCTAAATTCCTTCGTCGAAATCCCCTTCACTTTCGAATAGGAAGTTCAAGTTTAAATTTTATGTTAGATCTAGTCTCAGTTTTTGGAGTAACAAAGAGTTGAAGAGAAAAGGAAATAGGAAGTTAACATGGGTACAAGTCCTTTGAGCTTGAAAAATCATCTCCGTCTTCACGAAGCAATGAAAACATCTTCAAGTGGTGTTGGGGATCCCCTATCTCTTTTAGGGTTACCAAGTCTAATGGTTTCTTCAAATTCACAGCCCTAGTAGTTTTTTATGTTGGGTTGGGAAAATTAAATGACTTAACGGAAATATGACATCAAGAAGAAAATATCGTATTCGAACAACAACTTCAATCCACGGCCTCATCAAATCTCTAAATTCTCCACTAATTGCTATGTTAGTATAATAAGTTTACGACCTTTAGGGTCGTCTCATCTGTGATCTTTAGGATCTTTTAATTCTGTGACCTTTAGAGTCTTTTCATTTTGTTTTTGGAATAATATACTCCTTTACCTTCATGTTGCCCTATACTTTTGTAAGTTCATGTTGTAATTTAATTTAGTAAATCCATGTTAGTACTTAAAAGAGTCAAATCTCTCTTAACCATGTAATATATTGGATGCTTCAACAAAAAAAAATATGTAATGTATTGGATTAATTTCCATCATATGAATGAAATTCTGGTTTATCAAAAAAAAAACTTGACCTAAGAACATATTCATTTTAGGTCTAAAAATTAACTTTGTTACCTTTAGCCCCCCATTCTTTATCTCCTCATTTCTTTTCTCTCTCCTTCTATATACCCTCTCTCTTTTGTCGCTTTTTCTTTCTCGTTACCTCTCTCTCTCTATCTCTTTTCTTCTGCTTTCTAACTCTCTTTATCTCTCTATCTCTGTCTACGTCTATCCCTCTCTTTGATTCCAAAGTGAATTTCTTCAAATCTCCTTTCTCTGATGATCCAGGACGGTGAAAAGAGAGAGACAGTGAGATATAGCGAGAGAAACATACAATATGATGGAACGAAAAAACAGGAAGAAAGAGAGATGACGATAGAAGGATAGAAAGAAAAGAAATGAGGAGATGAAGATTAGGGGCATAAGATAGCAAAATCAGTTTTTGGACCCAAAATAAATATACACCCTAAGTCAAATCTTGTTGAGCAAAGTCTTTTCTCAGAAGTTTTTATTTATGTCCCAAAGTCGCGACCTCGTTTAAAATTGAAATCCAAGAGTGATTACATTCATTACTGGTGTGGATACACCATTAAAGGTTCATATAAGATACATCATGATTTCAATTGGTCTTCTAACTGTCATCATTAAAAACACCTTAGGTTCTAAAAGTCGTACGAAGACCCGTAACAATACCATGTGGGGAGTCTAAAGCTTATCTATTCTTACATTTACTTTATTGATACCCTATTACCACAAGTTAATAAAGGATAGATTCCTAATTCAACTATGAATCGATGTGTGACCTTTGAGTTTCCGAAGTAGATGTACATTTATTTTGTCACAGTCATCAAACATCTGTTTTGTCTCGGTTAATAAAACAAGTTATATTTTGTTATATAGATGTGTTTAACTATCGTAGTGATGAACTTCTGATGTAAGATTGCATACTTCAGTAGAAGTTTTAACGATTTGAAAATGTTACAGTGATTCATCCGGTAGTTAGTATTATGGCATTAAAATGCATCAAAATTTAGATGTATGGCATATATATTTGATAAGTATTTGAAATGTTTCATTTATTAGGATGTGTTTTAAGAAAAATTAGGTATCTTACAATATGTGAAAGTTGAAAAAAATAGTATTACTAACCGTTTTTATTCCGTCAACATAAGATAGGTATTCAATAGGGAGCTTTTTCGACATTTTTTCCAAACAAAGTTGTATGTAATAATATTTTTACTGTATGACTTCATAAAACATTCTGTGATTTTATCGGTATAAGTATTCTCTACGCCTCTAATGGCGACGACTACTACACCGTTGATAAATTTATTTATCGTCGAATTTTCCATTTTTGTGACAGTTTTAAATTGCCGGTAAAAGTCTCACATTTTGTAATGGGAAACGCATAGTGTGGTCATTTATATTGTCCTACATCAATTTTGGTAGCATGATTAGTTCAAGGCTCGTGTACTAAATTCGGCATCTAGACATTGAATTAGTACACTGGGACAAGTATTTGTACTTCTTTAAAGAAAGAGAATGTGTACGTCCACTATAGAGGGTTAACTTGAAATAGATACAACTCAAATCAATCAAGCCTTTCATATTATCACATTAAACATTATAAGAATTATTTTAATTTTTTACACTAAAATTATTACTAATCCACAAAAATGTGGACTAATGCTTATTTAATTCTCTCGTTGGTCTAAAGGCCCATTAGGTAACCGAAACGGATTTTATAACCATAACCAAATTGCACTTGTTTTAAGTAGTACACGGTACTTCAAATTTCTTTAATCTTTTCACTTCGAATCACTAATTAATGCAAGCCTTGTCTTAGAATTATTGTTTTTGTAAACTTAAATCTTACTCAACATACACCTAACTTGCTATGTCCCATTTCATCAAAAAAAAACTTGCTATGTCCCATTTACCCTACCGAACCCTTTTTTTTTTAGAGTCCTACCAAACCCCTTGAACCCTATAAGAGTTTTTTTTTTTTTTTGTTGAAAGCGAAATCAAAGCACAGGAAACCAATTACAACTTCAGATCCCACATCATTTTCTCCCTCGACTTCCATTCACGACTGACCTTGTGTTTCCTTCCCCACTTCGCCAAAGCGTCCGCCAGAGTATTTGTTTTCCTCGGGCAGTTTGAACCCTATAAGAGTTGAACCCAACAATCTACCTTCTTCATGAGTCTGGTCTAATAGGTTGATTTGAAGTAGATTAGTTTTATGCCTTACTTGTTACCAAGTTAATCTAAATTTTGTTTTAGTTAGATTTCACAAATTTTTGGTCTAAGGTTCAGAAAAATGAATTTTAAACTTAAAATTAGAAATTATGTAAGAAAAGCCCAACATTTGGGCCTAAATACGAAAAAAAAACCACTCGGGAATAATAATGTAAAAAAATCGAATTTTTAAATTGTTGTAACACTTTTGTAACTGTTGACAACACTTTTGAAACTGTTGGCAACATAGATAATTATGTTCTTTTTTTTTGTTGAAAGATATAATTATGTTCTTAACAAGACAACTCTATTTTTCTATAATCTCATTTTTACCATTCTATGTTGACAACATATACAATAACGTCATGACTTGTTATAAAATGTTGACAACATATTATTGTCGTGACTTGTTATAAAATGTTTACGACATATATCATTATGCTCTTAAGAACGTATATAATTGTCGTGACTTGTTAGAAAATGTTTACGACATATATCATTATGCTCTTAAAGAATGTATATAATTGTCGTGACTTGTTATAAAATGTTTACGACATATATCATTATATTCTTAACAACGTATATAATTGTCATGTCTTGTTATAAAATGTAAGTGTCGGTCAATGTTTTTGTCAAATGAAAAGAAGAGGCAAAATATTTTTGGAAAACAATTTCTGAACAAAAACAAATTTGTTCGCATATCTACAAAATTGTTGAGAGCAAACTGTGATTTGTTCAGAAATTTTCAAAAATGTTTTGGTAAAATTGTATTTTGACAAAATGGGTTTTTCTTACAATATTATTCAGATTTTGGTCTAATTTCTTATTATTCCCAAATTTTGGGTTTTATAATTATCCTCTCTTAAAATTAACACAAAATCTATCAAAAACTCAAAATTTCACAATTTTTTATATTTAGCAAACAAATCATTTTTGTATGACAATGTATTGTGTGTTTGAGATTCACCAAACAAATCAATTCGACATCAATTTGACATTGTTATCTTACTGCAATAAATAAAACGTAAATTATAACACCATGTTTTTTACTGTTTTACTTCATGCAACTTATTTAGTGTTGAGTAAAAAACAAATTTGTTCTTACAAATATATGCACATTCTCTGAATAATTAACACATAGACACATAGTGATGCAGTTGTGTATTAACACAAGAAAAAAGAAATCAAAGATTCAAAAAGTAGGCTTATCGCCCACAACTCTAGACGTCCACCCCTTACCAAACAATAATTAATTAACTTGGTTCAAATTCAACTTAGTAAGCTATTTGGTACTTGTAGACGAGGTTCTTTCAATTTTTATCGCCAATGACACCGCAGTTAAAAATACTTTTATTTAAATGATTTTTATTTCAAGTTTTTTTTTTTTTTTGATGAAATAATTTTTATTTCAAGTTATTAAAATCAATGTGCATTTTCCATGCCAGAACAGAGGTATGTTGGTCTGCATTATAGTCTACAGTACAATCAGTTCTCTTTTAATAATAGGTTATAGTAGCTATATTTTTTTTTCTAATTTATAATAATCAATTGAGCTAATTAATCTATCTATTAGAATAACTCGTATAAAAAAGCTTCTAAGCATCTTAGTTATGGCCTTGTGCGCACTATGTATTACCTTGTCTATCGCTAGATAAAATTTAATGGTGTCTTAAACAAACCAAGCACCAGCACGTCCCAATTTGTAAATACTGTTTTGGTTTTATCATAAAAAAAACTTTTCCTATCCATTTATAATTATTGTTTTGGGAGTCAAACTTTAAGGGTCCGTTCGATACACAGGAAACACAGACTGGGAAAGTCGATTTCCATGGAAAAATCGATTTTTCACTGTTTGATTTGCCAAAAATGACGGAAATATCGATTTTCCACTACAAAATAGACGTTCTTTAGTTATGGACACCGACCGTAGCAGTTACTCATATTTCCGTAGCAACAGACATTTTGCTACGCCCTTGACCTCGTAACTAGTATTGCCGTCACAATAGGTTTTAGCTACGAACTTTCTGCTACACCTTTCATCCGTAACTACTAGTTAAACGTATTTGCTATGGATTTTTCCATAACTAGTATTGAAAAAAAATATGGTCGTTGAACGTCTATTAGTGATGGAATTATCCGTAACAAAAAGTCTTGCATTTTTAAAATCTTTATATCCCTAAATATTCATTAATCATGACCTGTCCAACATGAATCTATATATATGTATACATATATATAACCAAAATGCATATAAAATGAGATACATCAGTAATCCATTTCATCTATTCATTCATTTAAAAATCTTTCATACATAGAATCTACAACTTTACATTAACAAATGGAGTTAACCAAAATATGAACGTAATATATCGAGTAAACAGTCAAAACTAACCTATGTCTATATATTTAAGAGGTTAATGTACTATATACAAACAAAAAAGAAATCTCGTACGAAGGTTCCTTTCTCCAACTTTTCCTGTAAAAGAAGAGATACAAAATATCATTAGTTGGTACTTCGATAAAATCAATAATAAAATTTCATTTTTCAATGAAATATAACATTCACGATTCCGAGAAAAGAAAAGAAAGAGTCCAATATATGAAGAAATTATATAGATATTACTAGCCTAGCAGTGAACATCCCAGTTTCAGAAGTCGGAACAACTCTATGTTGCTTATAAATAATATTTGTGAAAGTTCTTTTGTATTTTAAGAATTCGTCATAGACCAGTTGTTATACTCCTTAATATCATTTCTGGTGTTTTGGGATATCCTAGTAGTCCTAACTAATGTTCTTAGAAACAGAAGTATGAATGTTATGACAAGGGTTTAAAATAAAAAGCAAGTAACTGACATGAAAAAGCATTCAACACTTCAATGTGATATTTTTATGGCCTTAATGTTATGAGTATCGGTGTCTATAAAACAAGTCTGAGCGTTCACTTACAGAGCATAAAAATATCTTCATGCAACTAATACACTCCATAGCACCATCATCCAGTAGTACAACCAATGACTTTGAAGCAACACAACCACAATGAAGACACTGCAAATCCAATAGATGTGAACTAAGACAATATGCAGAGGGGGGACCTAAACTTAGCAATAACAAGACAAGCTTACCTTTCCACAAAAATGGCACTCCCTCCAACCAGATTCTTTTAGGTGGAATATCTCCCAGAAAACCAGTTGTTCATAAGCAACCCTAGAAAATCAATATACGAAAACATAAAACAGGAAAAGATTCAACCCTTTGATAACAAGAAGTAACATATCAAGTTCAAACTTTCATGCAATTGATATCCCATGCTCCTTTTGATCCAAAAAACACCATGCACTTGGGTTCCCTGAGATTATGTTGCATTAAGTGTTTCCCCAAGTTTTTTGTTTTATAGGCTAACAATGTGAATTAGAAATTAGGGAATTCAATTATTTTTACTTTAGCTTCAAAGTTCAATTAAATCAAATCGGTAAAGAGGTTCAATTGAATGTCAAAGTTCTAGTTCAATTAATCGAATCAGTAAAGAGAGGTTCAATTGAATTAAAAATACCCGCATTTATAACAGAGATTTGTGAAACCACCAGATCGTAAATCCCATCCATCTCTCCACTTGATTGAAGAAGTAGCCCTACAAAACCATTGATGCAAATCAACAGTTCTTATGATATCTGAAAAATCAAAATCAAATCCGCACATAACCTAAAAATTAATCCTCATTTTAAATCTAAAATCCAATCAATCTTGAAATGAGCACAATCAAAGAGAGAATTCAAACACCAAAGAAAACAGTATATAAGATCAGATCTCTTGCGGGCATTTCATCGAACAAGTTATGTGGGGTCTTTTCTCTCCCAATTTGGTTCGTCAATACTATATCCAAATCAAAATCTAACTAATCAAGAGATTGTTAAACCTAATTTCAAACACGAAATCTACAAAAACTAATCAAAAGTAGAACTTTCAACACAAGAGAATATATTATGGATGCCATAATTTTTCAAAACTATATAATCAGGTTATAATTTTTAAAGATAAAACAAGATCAGATTGTGATTGCAAGGTAAACCTATAAACTCACCGAACCGTGTAAGTCAGATTCATGGTGACCTTGTTCTTAGCTGTCTCTCCCATCAAACGCTATGAATTAGTGAAAGCAACATAAGATGGAGTAGTATTGTTTCCTTGATCATTGGCAATAATCTCGAGATGATAGTCTTGCCAAACACCAACACAAGAGTATGTTGTTCCTAGATCGATTCCAGTTGCAGGACCTTCTCTTTTACCAGCCATTAGACTTAGCTTGAATCAATCAAAACAATACCCATAAACTAGAAGAAGAAAGATAAAAAAGCAGTAGAAAATTAAACAGAGCCGTTAGGGTTTTCTAAAACTGGTTACGGAGAAGACTCTCGAAACCTTTTGGATGCGCGCCCTTCAGATTTGGGGCTTTTAATTTTACCGCGCACCCTAAAATTTTTGGCGCAATATTTTGTGACCATTTTTCACCCATTAGCTACGAACTAGGCATAGCAAATACCGTCTATTTGCTATGTTTAGTATACCATAGCAAAAAGGTGATTTCCAGATTCTCAAAAATTTGTACCCGCCACTCAATTGACATGGACATATGTGTAGCAACTGCACACAATGTTTGTAGCTATTGGTTAGTTTTTGTTAGATTACTAAATATCCATAGCAGATGTTGACCAATAGCTACAACAAGTTTAGTCCGTATCAAAAAGGTCGTAGTTAAAGCCTGTCTATTTTGTAGTGTAATTCGTAGTAAAATTAGGTGGGAAAAAGATTCAAAAATTTTACCACTCAAAAGGTGAGAAAACCCAATTCTCACCCACTCCTAGAGTCGTTCTCTCTCCTCCCATAACTTTTATCTTCTTTACTCCAACTTTCCAATTTCAACCTTTAGACAAAAAAGATACAGGGAAGATATTTAATCAAAATTAAAGAAGAGATAGAATTGAATTACTAATTAGCAAGGAGAACGAATTTTTTCACCCTTTTTGGGCGTTATCTTTCTTTCTCTATCACTTCCATTAGCCAGTTTGTTTTGGGTGTTATATTCCTAAAGTTTGGCACGATAATTTTTATTCTCCTTAAATGTCTTACAAAAAAAGCTCCTCTTTGCCAGATCTGTGAATTTCTTCAATTTTTTTCATCTCTAATGGGATAGGGTAATTGGTAGTAGTACACATTAGATTTACGATTTGAAGAGAAAAGGGGAGTAGGTTTTAAAGAGAAAGAATGGAGATTGTGACGGAAAAAAAATCAAGAAATTTTAGAGAGAGAGAATCTAGGGATTTTGGATAGAGAAGGCAAATAAGTTTAGAGAAAAGTAACCTAAGGTATGGAGATTGAAGCAGTGATAACTTCATTAAAAACCAGTAGTTTATCGAAGAAGAAGAAGAAGAAGAAGAAGAAGAAGAAGAAGAAGAAGAAAAAGAAGAAGAAGGATTAGGGCTTTAAAATTACTATTGGCGCTAAGGTCCAGCGCCCTTTTATGTGTAAAAAAAGGGTGTCGATAGTAATATCATTGGGTGCTTTTAGTTTCCCCTCTTTTATTTATTTATTTATTTTTTTTGAAACCAAGCGAACCATATTCATTCATACGTGATTGAATCACAATTGTTACATGGATGATCATAATTATTTCTCTCTTCAAACATCATGAGAGTTGCATACCTTTAAATGCAAAGTGCCTCATAATGAGAAAGAAATTAGACTAGACACACTCAAGAAAATGACCCTAAAGGTCGAAAATGAAAGGATCCTATAGATCACGGATGAAAAGACCCTAAAGGTCACCAAAATAACTGAAAAGACAAATTAAGAATATACTAATTTACAACCCCGTCACATTTGCCGGAAAACCGTCTTCATCATTGGAAAACCGCCATCACCATAGCAAAAAACCGCCATCACTGAACCCAGTACCCACCATCACCATCACCACATCACCACCACCATCATCAGAGTACAGCCATTTGTTACATAACAGAGCATCATCGTACCACCTCTGAATCCCAGAGACCACCGTCACCACCACCACCACTCCGCCACCACCAACAGTAAACATCACCACAGAACGCTCCACCAGACCACCAGATCTATACACAGCATTCAATCGCACCCCAATCACCACCAAATCCGAGTTCGATGCCACCATTACTACACCACCACATCCAGATCTTTCCTAGGGCAAAAACCACCATTACGAATGGACAAAAAACCGTAAAAGAGAAAGAGGAACAGAGGGAAAGAGAGATGTAACCCTCGTCGGATCTGGCGACGGTTACACTACATTGCGACGAAAACGAAGAAGAAGGAAGTTGAAGAGAGGCCCTCTTTTATTTTCTTGAGGCCTACAAAACATGAGAAATTGAATTTGGGAAGTTTTATAAGGCCTTCCCAATTTTGTTAAAAGGCCTCCCCATGAACCACTTGCTAAATTATCACTGAAGGGAGGCATTTTAACAAAAATGAGGGGGCCTTATAAAATCTCCCATTGAATTTCTATTAGAAAATTTTGGTTTTCTTTCCCATCAGACAAAAATGGTTTTCTCGCCATATATTTTTATACGTATCAAACAGACCCTGAGTTACAATTTTAAACATTGCCATTGAGGTTCAGGTCACCTTGACCTTGACCAATAAGAACCAAAACTTAGTGGCATTATGGTCATTTTTCGTACAACTTAGGTTGACCAGTATGCAAGACCTACCCAGGATTTAAGCTTTTCCAATCCATTAGCCGTCCGGTATCAAATCGTTTTCAGATGCTGGTAGTTGTGATTTAAGACTGACACGTGTCAGAAAATAATGGGTCCCATATTCTTATGTCCGATGCTTATAAAGCGTGAAAGCACGACTAAAGCGACGTAGGGCCACAGAGAGAAAAAAAAAAAGTGTCACAAAAAGGAAATGCGCTCAACGCGTTATTAAAAAATGACTATTCTTGCCTCTCCACGTGGATGTTAAATGGACTGTGATAACTCAAATTTCTTTTCCTTTTCAAAATTAAGTGGGGGACATTTTCATTCACAATGGCAGGGACTTGCATTGATTCTCTTTATCATTTATATGAAATTTCTATTGGCATGTATAATACTCCATGAATTCTCGCTGACAATTTTCATTGACATTGTATAGATTTTGATGAATTTCATGTCTATGAAGTGTAATATATTGTGATAATTAGATCAAAAATCAATATGATTTATTATATATATATATATATATATATATCATATATCATATCATATAAAATATATTACTATAATATCATTTCTTATTTTTTTGACATGGACTCTAAAAATCATTACATCAACATGGTGTAGACATATCATGAATAAATACTTTGTTGTATAAATTATAAATTAAAGTAGTCACTAAAATGTCAATAAAAGTTCTTTATTTTTTTGTTGATAAATTTGGCTCTCGCTTCACACTACAATCCACAAAAGTCATTGAAAGTCTAAGTTACCAACGTCTATGGATTTGCGAATGCAACTAACATTCGCGGATTTTGAAATGTCTATTATTGAATGGCACTGAAAATTGCGAATTTTAAAGTGTCTGTGATTGAATGCCACTAACAATCGGAGACTTTGAAATGTCCGTCCAAAGTAATAGGTTGACTACTCAACTCCCCCCTCTAAGGCTCTAACTATGAATAGGATATTAGGATCTAGGCCCGCCTGGGACCCATTAGCTAAATCATTGGAGATATTTAGCTGCAAAAAAAATTTTGCTTTTGACTATAAGGATCCGATTAGATGGAGGGTCCATATGCGTCCCATAATTTTGTCATAGGCCGCTTCTTTCTTAGCACCCTATGTGGGCCTTGACTGGTCTACGTTTTGGGTTATCGAAGCCTAATTAGGACCAGTCTGAGAGTCTGAGTTTCCTCGAACTATCATGTCTGAGGGGCGTATATAGATTGGTGTCTATGCCAAAAAGAAATTAGGAACGGGGGGAGCTTATATACCCTCCCTGACCTAATTATATTGCGTCATGGACAGCAATTACCCTTTTGAATGTACAACACTTGGGAGAGAGATTGTTTTTGTAAAGATTGAAAGTAAATAAATGAAAATTAAGAATAAAAATAATACAAATATATTAAAGTTCTATTTTATTTTCATGTTCTTCTACTTTAGATCTCATAAACTCTACTTCGAACTTTTTCTATAATAAACAACCACCCCTAATAAACATTACTAAAATGTTATGTACTCTTAAACTCTTATCATTTCTTCTTATCTAATGCATTTAATCATTAATGATTTCGACGATTCTGATTATCAAATAATTGAGCAACTGGGATATTCTTTGATCATTACAAGACAACCACTTGATTACAAACATCAACAGTTTTCATTCCCCATCTCATGGATAAAAAAGAATTCGCTCCGCTCAACCCAAACCCCATTTAGGCGTATTTTCGTGATAGGTATATAAAACACGACGATCATACAATATTTGGTCAAATACCTAGAGACAAACCGGTCGTCTAGGGCATAAGGGGTATGATGGCTTTTTTTTTTATGAGCAGGGTATGATGACTTGAAGTCATCCACACCTTATAAAGAGATGTTATCAAAGTCAATGGTGCATCCTACATTCAATTTTGGTGAGTGAATTACAGGCAACTGAAGGCTAGCATATTCAAGAGTTACAATTTACTGAAACCCTCCAGAAATTTTTCTAGCCCTATTCTTCATTCATAATGAAAATTATCGCGTCACTGTTCATCGTATAGTAAGTCTTACAAACTGAACAATATTTAATATCATGTGTTTTGTGCGATTATTTACTTTTTTTTATTTATTTGTTGTTCGTCATAAGGGTTACCTCCGCCTGTACACCTTTTTAGGTGGAGCAACACTTCGAATTGAAAGAGCATAAGAAACTAATAGATTTAGAGAAAGAACGCCCAAGGAGATCCAGAGCAGGACATGTAATTGATTTTAGAATACTGGACACACTAGTCCATCCTCTTGTCCACCAAGGCCAAAGGCCAAAAAATATAACTCCGGGAGGTCCTAAACCCTTTAGGGCCTACCTTTAGATTTGAGTCCAGTCTCGTTTAAGTTGGATCACAATCAAAGGGTTCTTCGATCGGAGGACCGGCCGAAGAGTCACTCGGGCCACTTCGCTGACCTATCTTGAGAACAATGACATACATCGAGCCCATCTTGTTCGTTGGACCAAAGAATCGGTTGGGCTTTTGAAGGTATTTCCTCCTTATGGTAAGTTTCTCAGGGAAAACTTGTATACTTTGTTTGGGGTTGCGTCCACCACTCCCTGGCGAAGGGTTGGACACACCTCTTCAGCTCATGAAGTTGTGGGATCAAATCTTGGCAGAAACTATAATTCAAGTTTGCCAAAACGAATAAAAGGCTGTCACCAATACGATATTTACGGAGTTTTTGGGGTCTGTTATTTCTGTGGTTCCACAGAAATCTCTCTCAAGTAATCCACAAATCTGTGGCGTACTTTTTGGCTGCTAATCATAAGAGAGAAAAGCCCAACCATTTCGATAATTCAAAATTAAGGCTTCACATGTACAGGAATATATAGGTTTCATTTTCACCATCAAAATGAGTTGACAACATCAACAGATATCCGATTCAAATGCTTAGGAGAATTATTATGTCTATAGACTTTTCACTCACTTTTCTTTCTCTGTAACTTTCCTTTAGGAATTCTGCTTAGAACACTCGAATCCAGCTTACCGAATTGATGCTGAAGTTGCCCGAGAAGATTGTAAACGAAACTGTCAATTTGATCGTCATATCTCTCATAAATCACTGGAAAAGTATGCGCAGCCACGAATCCTTCATACCAAAAAAAATCTCTTTTTTAAATACCATTGGTCCAAATGCATACAGAAATTGAATTAGATAACACATCGAACTATATATATTTGTTCATTACTTACCGATGTATATGACGGTTAAAAAGTTGACCCAGCTCCCAATCACAGCAGCAGCCCACAAGCTTAACACAACCTGATAAAAAAATTTCTTACTCTTTTAGAAGAACATTTACCATTTTCTCACTGGGATTCCCATATCACCTCATGGTGAAAAGTCTCGAAGTCGGTCCACAAGAGTGAAAAGAGTTGAAGTTCTATATTAAATATCGCCTCAAGAGAAAAGGAACCGTGGAATCCAATCAGGAAACATGAAGTTATCTCGTGTTACAGATCACTTCAGCTAGTGATCACAAGCTGGAGAATCACTTGAAGGTTGACCATCTCAATAATATTAACCTACCCATAACTAGTATTTTGTGTTTCACTTAATATTAAATTGGGTTGGCCTTTATTTGCATTAGTAAATACGACTAACTATGTGAAGAATCCATGTGCAGTTCCTTCAATGGATATATTATGAGAACTTGGATGTGCATCTTGGGCGTACTTGAACATGACAACATTAGGACCATAAAATACAGTTCTGAGTTTTATGTCACGTG
This sequence comes from Eschscholzia californica subsp. californica, assembly GCA_002897215.1. Taxonomy (NCBI): domain Eukaryota; kingdom Viridiplantae; phylum Streptophyta; class Magnoliopsida; order Ranunculales; family Papaveraceae; genus Eschscholzia; species Eschscholzia californica. Next base: position 150,034 of record BEHA01001107.1, on the reverse strand, counting down.
TGTGTAGTGTTACTATATTTGATCCGTTAGTGAAAAGGGAATGACCTAATAACTAAGATAAGAAAATAGGTGTACAGTCATATCCAACAGTTCAGATACCAATACTTGGTTTCCATGTTTCGATGGTGGTTACTAGAGTCAAGCATTCAGAATATCGAATTATATGGTTTTGGCCTATGAAATAAAAGAAAAGTAGATCAAGCATTATATTACCTACTCCGACAAGTAGATCAAGAAGCAAGTTGGCATACATACCACAAGAAATTGCTTTAAGTTTCCTCCAGATGCAACATCCTGAAGAAACCTCAAGAAATGGTTAACTTCAACACTAATTGTGTCTGCTAATTTTTCAAAGAACTCGTGCGGGATGACAAGCCGAGGTACTTTAGATGGGGACCTGTTGTAGGGAACACCGGAACAAATACCAGTATAAGCAGTGATAAATATATTTATATAGAAATCCAATTAAAAGAATTAATAGAGATAAACATAAGAGTCACGATTTTTAGTAATTGCCTGTTCATTAAGCCAGATGCATTTGACCAAACAAACTGAGCCAGCATGCCAAGAGCTAAGGCCATGCAGACAAGCGTCATAAGATGATAATTAAGCCATTCAAACAACACCCAGATGGCTGTTGCACTAGTTAAGACACTTGCAGAGATCTTCTTGTTCCTCCATAACAACACATCAGCAGCTACATACTCAAAGAACCAGAAGGTATGTAACCACTAATCCAGAGTAAAATAATAACATCACGATTATGACTCTTGCTTAATATAATACTCACTAAGTTTTATAGTAAATATTCACATGCCCAATTATGCATTGGTAGTGTTTATTCAAGTGCTAGCATATAAATCAGTTCATAGTCTCGATATGGCAAAATATGGTTCCAAGATTTGTAGTTATAGACGTGGTTGCAAATATTCAGCCAATTTTTACCAAATTCATTTGGACTAACTACAGATCAGTTATAAGCTTAATTTGAGAAGAGAACACTACAGGATAAATTCAACAGGTCATAGTTCACGAAATATTCACATGACACCCAGCGGAGTCTGTCATGTGATTTTTTTTTTTACAAAGAGGAGCTCACATTTTCCACCGCCCAATAGTCCATGTACTGGTTTCTGACGTCCAAAGAGCCTATTAAATTGGCATGAGACTGAACTTGATTTCTCTTCTTCGAAGAAAGATACTGATTTATGCTTTGGAACACTATCTGCAAGTGTTTCCATAATGTTGCTCAAAAGATTCTCGGCTGTAATACGCTCCGACATATTTTCCTGCATTTTAAGAACCAAATGACTCACTCTCAGATACATAACCTATTACTCAAGTTAACATAACAAAATATTCATGAAACAGATCGAAGGAAAGCAGAAATTCGGTATGAGATGATGCATCTGCAGGTGTTCTTATAATAAACAAAAATTACAAGAGAAGGAAAGAAAGAATCAAAACGAAAAAACTTATAAAAGGTATTCCTAGCCATAGGACGGTAAACAATGAAGACCCTGTAGTGCTAATCTTTTTAGGTTCTAAAAACATGCCCCTCAATCATGCGGCTGCTTATCGTGAAATATATCACATTCAGTCCTCCAAATGTTAAATGTTTCATTCAGACAATGGTTTATTATCATGCTCAGAAATGTAATTATGGACGGTTCACACGGTACCATTGAAGTGCCGTATCCTACAATTAGGTATTTGAAGCATCAATTAGAAGCTAAATTGGCAAGTCAATGAACAGAGTCATTTCATCTATCAACCAGCTTAAATCAACAAATTAAAACACACTTATTTAAATATTCTCAATCTTCTCTCTTTATCTATCAAGTAAGATTCTTCACCATTGAAACACTAGACATCAATCTATTAGGGCATTTCTTTCAGAAATTGAACAATATTGGTTAATGCATCAAACAACCCATGCAAGAAAATCAACCAAAAAAATATCAAGCAGATCAAAAGACTCAAATGAATAGCCGATTAGACTGAAAATTGGAAATATTGGTTTAAGCCGTCAAGTTTTAGCCTAAAATTAGGCATCAAAATGAAAACAAACCCAGATAAAATCCACCTAAAATTAGCTGAATAAAAACTCATATGCAGAAATCAAATATTGGTCTTCCTCAAGTCAAAAAGTAACAACAGAACTTCATAAACCCTAAAATAAAAACAATTTTGACCCTTAAAAGGTGGGGAGGAAACATCAAGGTCGTTTCGTTGAATAAGATGAACTATCTCATCGAAGTAAAAAAAAGGCAAATAGAATACAAAAGTAAATTACTAAAACCCTACTTGGATACTAATTTTGTAACAAAATCAAAATCAACCCAATTAAAATCCCAATTAAATAAACAAAATTTGAGGATTTTTTACTTTACAAATATTCTCTTTGTTGCATGAAAATTAAGAGAAGGGGAATAGATTGAAGAGGAAAATAAATTAGTACTAGATTCCATTAGTAATCAAATCCAACAAAAATGAGATTAAAAGAAAGAAATAAAAAAAATCTTGATTGAAGCTTCAAGATGAGAGAGAGAGAAAATAAGGGAGTGAAAAAACGATAATACCAACCAGTTGATAGCTTGAGAGTTGTGAGAGAAGTGGGGGGAATCAGATTCTTGGAGCTGGAAAAAGAAAGTTTAGAGAGAGAAAGAGCGGGGAGGAAAGAAGAGGGGGTGGGGCGAGTTGCGTGAAATTCTGTTGTTGTATTTAGAGAAAGTGACAGAATGCCTGCGCAGACGGATGACGACGCCTAACAATTTATTTTTCTCCTCATCCAATTGTCTAACTTTTTTTCCACCTCAACGTGTACAGGTAAACTTTTTTATCCACGTGCTTTTAGTGTGGGGGTTATTTCTCAAATGGTATGGTGGTTCACAAGTTTTCTATTTAACCTCTAACAGCATGTCCAATGTACAGGGGGCTGGGGCTCCCCATTTGAATTTGGGAGCCCCAGCCCCCAGCCCCTTGCTTCCAACCCGGGAGCCCCGGGGCTGGGCTCCCGGTGGGGCTGGGAGCCCCCATGCTCCCGGGCTCCCGGGCTCCAAAATATGGCCGTTGGGAGCTCCAACGGCCATATTTGGGGTGGATCCCCTAAAAAGGGGATCCACCCCACTTTATTTTAATTTTTTTTTAATCTTCTTATTATTTTAAATACTTCATTTTTAAGTATTTTTCTCTAATTTTTTATTTTTTTATTTTTTTTGTGTTTATCTTTTTGAAATTATCTTTCTTGAATAATATCACATTTTAATTCATAGTCGAAATCTAATAATTTATAGTTGAAATCTAAAATCAAAATTTCGCACACGTATATTATTTTGATTTGGGAGCCCGACGTTGGAATCGAGAAAAGCCCCGGGGCTCCCAAAGTTCAAGGGCTCCCAAAATTGAGAGCCCGATCCCCACATTGGAGTTGCCCTAAGGGCATTAGTTCAACATAAAAAAAAACCTCTAAGGGCATTCAACTCTAATTTACTTTAAAATATCCACATGATTCTTTTGAAGTTTTCATCTATCTCACTGTTTTTTCTTTCTCATTCTTCAAATTTCACCTATTGACAAACTTTCCATCTCCACTCTAATAACTCATTTTTTCTTATTATGGATTCAAAGGTTGAATTTTTAGCTTTTTAAAGAGAAAGAAGATTGGTAAAAATTGTTCCAACTACTTCAATTAAATTTTATCTTTGTGTAGGGTCAGACCAGAATAAAAACACAAGTAGGAAATAATACATCCTTAGTCAAATGCCTTAGAGGTCAAACTCTCATTTTCTTGCATTATTGACAAGCTCAAGCGCTTTCATATACTCATCAAATACATAGAGGGCACCAGAAGTTTTACTTCCACATTTTTCTTTTCATTGTTACTCCTTCCATGACATTACTAAAACCCTAATCTATCATTTCCACTTTAGTGATGTTTCCCTGCGAACAGGAAACACGGTAAAAGTTCTTGGAAACATAATTTTTTATTCACAGATGTATTCTCACTAGTGAGCATCCAACAAACTTCACATGATACTTCAACTCCAAATCGACTACAAATAGGAACTGACGCATTCATGGACTGCCCAGTTATCTGTATTTTACGAGAAATTACTCCAACTTTTTTAATTTTCATTTCTTCAGTTCTTTGTTTGAGATGATGATTACTAGTTAGATGCTTAAGCTTGTATCTGGTTGCGACTCTGACCTAACTTGAATAACATCAAAAGATGTTTTAAAATAACTAGCCAAGTGTTTGGGATTTTGTAGTATTTGAGGAATGAGATATGCGAGAAAAGTGAGGAATTAGAACACGGATTCGAAAAAAAAAACGTAGAGAGGAAAAAGAGGATGCATGAATTAGATGGTTGTGATTTATAAAGAAGAAAGAGAAGCAATTGAAAAAGAAAACGATAAACATATTCTTAATGTATTTAAGACTCCAACAAGAGACTCTGAAAGTAAGAGGGGTTGCAAACTATTGGCTCGAAGGCGCATGCTCAAAAGGTTGTACGAATTAGAGTCATATTTTGTGTTTGGTTGTATTTTATAAAACATTATAGTTTTTCGAGTTCAGTAAATCATATTTATGTGAAATTCAAATGACCTTATCCGACTCCATAACAAAGTTTTATATAATGGGGACGCAAAAGAGCCATAAAAAATTGCCATCATTTCTTCTCCATTAACAATTTTTGACACTCTCTTTGGTAGTGGTTGGACCCCCCGTTTGAGCCCATGAAGTTGTGGGATCGATTTTCGACGGAAGCAGTTTGTTATCAAGATTTATCCCATGTAATTTAGACAACAAATAATGTAAATAACGAAATAAATTTGTCGGTTTTATGTCTCTTTCATGTTGTCGGACTTTAGACCTCTTTCATTAATGGTTTAAATTAGACTGTTATCGTGTTCATCACATATATATGCATGATGTATCTATGCCTTGTAGCGACTAACGTAGATCTCGGTCGATTACTAAACATAAAAAAACAATTTTTAACCAAAATCTCTTACTGATATTAACACGCAGCCTATATAAAAAATGTGTTATTCGGAGTTAAGTTATAAGTTATTTATTTCTTCTACATATTAATGTTTTTTTTTGTTGAAAGTTCTGCGTATCAATGTTGAACTTTCCTCAGTGTCATAATTTCCAAATATTCAACTAACATGTACCCTTGGTACACATGATTAAAACACCACATTCTAATAAATACTACATACACCGATTGAGTTATTAGTTTCTTTCAATCTTAATACGTAAATGTTCAACTCATTTAATTGAGCGTTGTTACTTGACCACTTCAAGCATACACTATCCATGGTTGATTATCGAGGTTAATTTTGCTAATGGAAGATCATTTGATTTTAGAAGAGGATATTGTTTTACTGATTTTAGACTAATATACTCGGATAATATAATTTACTTTTGACATGTATCAATTTTAATGTACTTGCACTCAGGTAAAAAGTACTCAACGCGTCTGTGCAGTGTTACTATAGACCAATGATGTTTGTAACCCCAATTTGCTGTAGATGTGAAGTGTCAATTTATGCATCTTTAGAACAACATTTAAAAATGGAAAGAGAAAATCATACTCGACATAAAATGATTATTATCTGAAATTATTAGTTTTTATCTCCAAATTGTGCTTTTAGTAAATTAAATCCAAATGGTAGAGCTCTAACCTAACAATTCCACACATAATGCTAAAAGTTTTCATACCTAATAGTAATGTTTAAGATCTGAAAAAATAATAATAATAATAATAATCTATTTGAGATGCTCTAAGGTTGCCTTATCTTAATGATTCAATCTAAGCTTTGCATGGGAGAAAGTTTTATAATTTTTTTTTCTAAAACTCATAGGTCACACTCAAAATATTTAAGACTCCTGGTGAGTTTAGAATGAAAATCTTAAGTGAGATTCGAACATAAACTACTAGAAATATTATGAGGTGTTGTATTGAATATGTTCAATGTTGTGTCCGTGCTCCTGCTAGTAAAAGTTTTTTTTTTTTTGTTGAGGATGCTAGTAAAAGTTGATCGAATCATCTTTGTTCTTGTGCTCACAATAATGTCAAAATATATGGTCAAACAATTGATTGTTTTGTTTGACTATTTGAAAAAATAAAAGAAACTGTTTGAAAATTGAAGACTAAAAAAACTCACAAAATCCGTGCGAACACCTCATAATCCGTACAATAATCAAACATGAAAGAGACTCCCTCAGATGGGAGGCTTTGTTGAAATCAAAAGGAATGCTAAAATGTTAATGTAAATTCAAGAATTTATAGAAAAGAGATGAGATGTTCAAAATATGTAAGTGGGTGTGTGAACACTAATAAGTTGAGTTTACCAAAAACTTTCAATGAATATTTTACATATGACTAAAATACTCCGAAATAAATCTAATTTGACAAATCTGATTTATTTTATCAAGTTGAACAAATGACCGGAGGTTCCTTAACAAAAAAAAAATGACCTCGTGTTGAAAATCTTGCCCTCTTAAAAGTCATTAACTCCATGAATCATAAAATGGCCATCTTCACATAAACTACCAATACAATTGGTAGCACGAATAATTAATAATTAATGTGCAATTGAAATAAAGATTTTGACTGTTATAGTTTACCACAAATTTGAATGGCAAGCCCACATCAAGTTGATTTTTTTTTTGTTGAAAATTCCATTAATTTAAATCAGTAAGTTATTACAGTACTTAGAAATTAAAAAAGAAGGTACATTCTTCCAGGTCTTGGATCTATTTTTCTTCCTTGCCCATTTAGCTAATTTGTCGGCTTGCTCGTTCTTCTGTCTTTTGGTGTGGCTAAAGTCAACATGCTTAAGTCTATCTTTGACTGCTCTTATTCTATCCATATATACCTTAGATTGCCATTGTATGGAATGTCGACGATCTTGAAGATGCTTGATTAAGTTGATATTGTCGCTTTCTAGAATAATGTAATCCTGATTATGTTCTTCTGCCCATTGTAGTCCTTTAAGTATAGCTATCGCTTCGCTTTCTTCGCTGTTTCTAGCTCTAGCTGTGGAGGCCTGAGCTGCCATAAATCTGGATTCCCCATTGTGAACTATAAGCCCCGTGCCAATGGAGGCCTCAACCGACACGAAAGAGGCGTCAACATTGATTTTAAGATAAGGGTCTACTGGAGGTTTCCAATCTTCTAGATGTATTCTATTATTTTTAACCTTGAGGTTCAATTTTTCCGGAAAGCTTTTTATCGCTGTAAGAACCGTATTGATATCATTTATGGTATTTTGGAAACAATTGTCGCAACGCATTTTCCAAACATTCCAAAGGATGGTAGCGAAGTGTGTTCCATTAGTGGTATTAGTTTGGGTTGAATCTTGTCATGAGAAGATCCAATCCGTGAATGGACGAGATCCTCTCAGAGATAACGTTGAAATGGAACCAAATGTTTTTTGCCATGGGGCAATGTAAAAGAGCATGTTCTATAGTTTCAACTATCGTGCACTTGGTACACATGAAGTTGTTTCCGATGTATTTTCCGATCCTGCTTTTCACTGGCAGCGAATCGGAGCAAATTTTCCAAATAAACATTTGAATTCTTGGAATAGTAGGTAGGGTCCAGATAAATTTCCAGTTAACATTAGCAGAAGGTGGAGGAAGATGTCTAGTTCTGATGTGATCATACATCGATTTAATAGTGAAATTACCGGATTCCGTTAGGGTCCATCTGAGTTGATCGTTTCCCTCGGGGTCAATGGGGATGGATTTGATCAAATTAATAGTGTTGGAGTCGAAGGTATTGTTTAAAATATTCTCGTCCCAAGAGCCATTAGTGATCAGTTGCGCGACTTTGACGAGGTTGGAGTTATTCGAATTTATCAGAGGGTTGATCATGTTGGGTATCCATTTCTCGTCCCAAATATTGATATTTTGACCATTATGGATATCCCAGCAAGATAGATTACGGATTTGGTTTATGTGTTTGCTAATATTTTTCCATATTCAAGACTGATGCGATTTTGCAGGACTAGGAGTTGCCTTTTTGGGATAATATTTAGCTTTCATCACTTGCACCCAAGCCGCATTAGGTTCTGTAAGAATTCTCCAGGCTAGTTTACTCAGAAACGCTATGTTATCTATTTCTGGGATATGAATACCAGTCCTCCTAGCCTTTTAGGAAGGCTGATGGAAGCCCACATCAAGTTGATACAAGGCTAAAAAGTTATCCATGCCTGAAGCATAACTGCTATATAAAGGACATTGTCGGTAAATATTAATATGACAAACCAAATTTGCATATGACTTATCTGAATCTGAATGATCTTACTCAAATCAACCTGAATCAACAATATTTTTTTTGAAATGTTCCAATCAACTATTTAGATAAATCAAATGTACAAACATTATGAAATTGCACTCTAGACAATTAAATGCTCAAATAAGGTTTATCATTTGTTGTAGAAATAACAAAAAAAAAAAAAAGGTTATTTTTCAAATAGCATCCAACTTTATGACCGGTTTCCTGCCTAGCCCCATACTTTATCAAACATACCCAGATGACCCATTTTTGAGTTACCGTTATAACTCCGTTAACCAGTCATCATTTCTCTCTCCTCCATCTCATCACCTCTCTTTGCCACCTCATTTTCTCGCCAACTCATCTTCTTCACCAGCGTAGGTCGCCGGCCTTGAACAGATCTATTTGATCTGTTCCACGAACATACCTACTCCGACGAAGGGTTTCCCTTCACCAGAGTATTTAGAGAGAGAGAGAGAGGAGAGAGAAAATTATATATATATATAGAGAGAGTGTGTGTGAGGAGAGAGAATTTTTTTAATGTTTGAAGCTCGCCGGTCTAAAATTGGCCGGCCGGCGACCTACGCCGGTGAAGACGATGAGGTGGTAGAGAGAGGTGATCAGATAAAGGAGAGAGAAATGACAACTGGTTAACGGAGTTTAAGCCTGTGAACGGTAGCTTATTGGATCGGATATAGGCATATCCATATCCGAATCCTATAAGCTATCCGAATCCGATAATTATCCGACGGATATTAAAAATCAATATCTGAATCTGATAATATTAACGGATATCGGATAATATCCGATATCCGAAACTTTAACAAAATTTCAAATTTATTCTTTAAATTTTTAACCATTAGATCTAAATAATAATCTCGACCATACATTTTATATATTATTATGAATAAATTTATATTTTTATTAATTTTTATATTACTTATCGGATACGGATATTTATCGGCCAAATTTCCGGCCGGCGACCTTCAAACTAAAAAAAAAAAAAAAAAATTTTTTTTTCTCTCTTCCTCTCTCTCTCTAAAATTACTCCGGCGAAGCCTTCGCCGGAGTGGTCTGTTCTTCAATGAACAGATCTCGGTCTGTTCTTCAAGAACAGACCTGGGTCTGTTCTTCAAGAACAGACCTGGGTCTGTTCTTCACGAACAGACCACTCCGGCGAAGGTCTCCCTTCGCCGGAGTAATTTTAGAGAGAGGAAGAGAGAAAAAAAAAATATATTTTTTTTTTTAGTTTGAAGGTCGCCGGCCAGAAATTTGGCCGGCCGGCGACCTCTGCCGGAGATGGTGATGAGGTGGCCTAACAGATGAGGTGGCGTGACATGGCAGGGAGAGAAAAAGAGATGGAGGAGAGAGAGTGACGGAAAGTTAAAGTTAACGGTTTTAGGGGGTCATATGGGTATTTTTTGTAAAGTAGGGGGCCAGGCGGGAAGCTGGTCACAAAGTAGGGGGCCATTAGGGAAATAACCCAAAAAAATAACGCGGGGAGTCCTCTCTATAATCTTAAATTAAAATTACCCGTCCAGTCTGGCGTCCTCTCTCTCTCTCTATTCTTCCTGTAGACTTTGTGGACTTTAGAGAGAGAGAGAGAGAGAGAGAAGACAACCATAGTCAAAGACTGCTCTCTCTCTCTCTCTCTCTCTCTCTCTCTCTCTCTACTTTCTGTAATCCATAAAATGTTGACGTACCCAGAGAAAGGTCTTTGATTTTTATCCAGCAACCCCCCGTCAGAGACGGTAACCAAACTCCATCAAACAACACTACTCTCATTCATTCTCTCAAAAAAAAAAACTCCCCTTTCCTTCTTCAACTTTTCTCATCAGGTAAACTCTCAATTCTTCCTCTCTCTCTAATACTCTTACAATCACTCTACTTTAGTTTGAATTATGAAGTTTGGTGAGTGGGTTTTGTTTGAATTTAGGTTATAATTAGTATGATACTTAAACCTCAATTACCTTCATACTTTTTTTGGGGTTTTGTTCTTGAATTGGTTCTAGTTATGAAAAAAGGTAGAGCATATGGAATAACAAAGACAGCTAATTAAAGTGGTTTCTTTTATTCATCTACTTAAAAGAAGATAGGGTTTTCATGTGATTCTTGTCTTTTTAGAATAGATTTTATTCAGGTGCTTTGATTATCCCAAGTTTCTATCATTTTCAAACTAAATCTTAACCCCAAAATCAAAGGATAATTGTTCCCTTTTATAAAATCATAGAGACACTCTTTCAATGAAAATCCCCAAATTGAGAATTGATCCTAAGTTCCAAGGTTCAACACTTGGTTTGGTTTCAAGTACAAATTAAGCAAAACCCCATTATGGGGATCTCAAAAATTGAGTAGTATAATTATAATCTTGTTCATTTTAAAAAAAAAAGAATAAAATAAATTTGCTTAAGAGACAAGGGTTTTGACTTTTATTTGGTGTCTCGAAGTTGAAGTTCTATCTATCTGTTAGTTCATTGGAAGTGATGAAGAAGAGCATATTGACCCTTCCCTTTCTGTAGAATCACTTTCTTGGTTCAAATCTTCATAATCCCATGTGTTCTTTTTCATTTTTATTGGTTAAATCACAATTAAAATGAAAGAGATAGGTCTAAAATTCAGTCAATATTGAAGTACAGAACATCAACGAAAAGAACTTTGTTTGTAGAATGTCGGCTGTGGTACCCTTTCCTTCTATATTGCTGATGAAATTAGGAGTTTATCGGTTGGACTTTTTTCTCCTACAAATAGTTCTAGATTCCTAAAGAACTTCAAAACAAGTAAGTATTAGTTAGTTCGTAGTTGATAAGATAGATTGTTGGATTATTAAATGAGTGATTTTAAACCAAATTTGCATTATCTGAATTGGTTGCTATTAGTCCTTCCCGGAAGAGATACAATTCAAAACGACGTGTCTTAATGAGTAAATAATAGGATTCCATCTCCTAAGTTTACTTTTTCTTAGTTTGTTTTGTCAAGGAAGGTATATCCATTGTGTTTGCAGCAGTAACTGTAGTTTTCCGAAGCAGCTAAAAAATTTATTTCTCCGTCATCTGAATATGATTTTATTTTGGGCAGGGTTTTCGTGTGATTTGGTTGAGGTTGTTATCAAAATCAAATAGCTGGTCAGTGATAATCAAAGATAATGAGTTGTTTCTCTTTTTTACACGGAAAGAGCTCAAGCAATAAATCTAGACGAACCGCCGAAGTTGAGGAAGGTAAACATACAAAGTCATTGATATATGAAATGAAGTATCTTTTTTTTTTACGTTTTACATTTTCGTAATGATATTTTGTTCAATGCAGAGCTCTCAAGTGCCTATAATGTTCGTATTTACACACTCAAAGACTTGAAGCATGCAACTGATGATTTTAGTCCAGCTAATAAGATTGGGGAAGGAGGGTTTGGTTCTGTTTACAAGGTAAAATTCATTAGAACTATCAAAATCTAACTTTAAAGTAATGGTATATGAATAATTTAGTACTCAAACTCTTCAAACTGCTTGTGGGTGAGCAGGGACGACTTAGAGGTGGTGTAATCGCTGCCCTAAAAGTACTATCAGAAACGTCACGACAAGGAGTGACAGAGTTCTTAACAGAGATTAATGTGATTTCGATGGTAGAACATGAAAACTTGGTTAAACTATACGGTTGTTGTGTGGAGGGGAACAGTAGGATTTTGGTTTACGGGTATCTTGAGAATAACAGCCTCTCGCAAAATCTTCTAGGTAAAAAGTTCGCTGATTTTACTTTTTATTTGGAAAATCCATTCAATCATCTTATACTGTTCGATTCTTTCTTATTTAGGTTCAGGACACAGTAATATCCGGTTTAGTTGGAAAGCACGAACTAATATCTGCATAGGCATTGCTCGTGGGCTCGCTTTCCTCCATGAGGAAGTAAGTCCTCATATAATTCATAGAGATATCAAAGCAAGTAATATACTTCTCGATAAAGATCTCAACCCGAAAATAGCAGATTTTGGTCTGGCAAAGCTTCTCCCGCCTAATGAGACTCATGTCAGTACACGTGTTGCAGGAACTATGTAAGTTCAAGAGTTCCAATTCTTGTTTGAATCTCGTACATATTTGCATCTCAGCGATATTTGACTTTGAGTCCTTGACCTCTGAATATATTTGATAAATGAATACTGATACAATTTTGAAATGTATTCTGTATTTTTAGAGGTTATTTGGCACCGGAATACGCAATAAGAGGACAGTTGACACGGAAAGCAGATATCTACAGTTTTGGTGTCCTCCTATTGGAAATAGTCAGTGGTAGATGCAATAGAAATACAAAATTACCTATTGGAGAACAAGATCTCCTTGAAAGGGTAAGTTTTCTTGTCCACACAGGTATATTTATGGTTCTTCTGCATATAGTCCCCGGCAAGGACTGTTATCTCAATTCCGTAGAATTTTGTATCATTCGAAAAAGCTGTTACATTCTGGCTGATAATCTTTCGAAAATGATACATGCACACAGTACAATGTTTTATACTAATACGCTTTATGTTACTGCCTATATACTATAGAATATTTTGAGTCATTCAATTGTAGAATTGGCATGTGAAATTACACAATATGTTGGTAAATGCGATATCCCTGTCTGAGCACCTGTGCCCATATTCACATAAAGGGCCCTGCCCGTTGAGGAACACGACCATTGACGCAAATGCCGTCCAACGTAGACCGTCCGACACGACGTATTGTGGCGTCTATTGTTTTTTTAATTGCGTTACTGTTTAAGAAATAAAATAGTGAATAAAGCTTGCCAACACGGCATGACATCGCACCGTAAAATTCCATTCAGAGCAACCATTTCATGCCCACGAAAATGGTGGTTTTGACACTGGATGACACTGCTATTTGGTGCCTCTTGTGGGTGACGTGGCGTACTATCGTATCAGTGTGACTCATAATAACCTGGAGACACCTATTAGACTCAAGAGAACGGCGACGCGTGTTTGAGAATAAACCCACGTGAACCAAGGTTTACCTGGGAACTAAGTGACTATGATCTTAGGATTAACCATATGTTATTATGTAAGTGTGAAAGCTGAACCATTAGAAAAAAAAATCACGTCTTCATGTGACCTTTGTTTATGTGCTGGTTTGAACAAAAACGTAGTATTTGAGAGGAAAGAGCAAAACTTGTAAACGGAATTATCCAAATTGTCTTACTCTGTTTTACATTAGCCCGGTCAGAAAGTATATCCTGAATCCGCCACTGATAGTGACTTTATCTTATTGCAGGCCTGGGCATTATATGAGCGGAAAGAACTTCTTACGCTTGTAGATTCTACCATGGGTGGAGATTTTGATGCAGAAGAAGCTTCCAGGTACATGAAAATTGCTTTACACTGCACCCAAGATTCACCAAAGCTCAGACCATACATGTCGAAAGTATTGAAGATGCTAACAGGCGAAATTGCTACAAATGATGATATCAATAAGCCTGGTCTAATCTCTGATTTCATGGAACTTAAAGTACGAAGCAACAACAAACCGGATACAAAAAATACTTCTTACACAATATCTTCGGGTTCAGACAAGAACTATCATTCGTCTTCGTCCGGTAATACAACTAATGCTACCATGACCTTCACTGCAGTTTCCGACCGGGATTAATTGCTTTCATCTTGGGTAGCAGTTTCTTACTCTTATTCTTTTCTTCTTCCACGGTTGGTGAGAATCCTTGTTTCTGTAAATTTTGTGTATCTATCTGTTTTCTTTGTTTGGTTTGGTTGATTATTTCTG